>JAUZSV010445411.1:0-17286 GCA_034780495.1 Parotocinclus cesarpintoi | reverse complement strand
CACACTCTAGTACTCCAGTGTGATTTGAGAGTGGAAGCGCATTAGGGGGTTAGCGTGCGGCTCGACAGGTCTGCCTGATAACGAGCAGCTAATTAATTTGGGAGCTGACGAAGGTCTGTGCATGATTAATACACTGAGTGGTGGGTCCGTGCAAAGCTGAGCTCGTTAATATTCTAAATAATTCCCAGAACTACAGAGAAACGAGGAAGAACTGAGAGGCTCAGAAAAGTTTTGAGTTGCAGGGCGACCCGGGTTTGAGTCGAGGAAGGTCCAGGTGGATAAGAGTGAGGGATCAGGGACTGGCTGGGGGCCGGGGGCCGGTGGGGGATCAGGAAGCGAGAACCGAATATAACCCCTGGACGAGGAGCCATAACCTATAACACCTGACGTTAAGGGTTTAAGCCCCACCCAGGATTCGATCCCAGGTCCTCAGGGCCCGGTTCCATCACCTGGTTCTTATTTCAGAGACACGGGAAGGGTGTGTGTATTTTATTTATTTTTTCTGACACCAATAAACACCGTGTATGTATTTATTTCATCACTTATTTATTTATTCCACAAATGAATTCACTAAATTGTTTTATTCTTCATGAAGAATTAATTTTACTCATTCAGCTATTTAAAATAAATTATTTTAATTATTTTATATTATAATTCTTTTGTCATTTATAACTGTTATAACAAACAGAACAAAAATTAATCAGTGTTTATTTGTTGTCTTGTTGGATTTCATTTGTGTTTTTTTCCCTTATTATCCATGATTAATTTATTAATAATAAATATGTATTTATTGTTTAATTCTATAAAAATACACATTTACATTTTACCACTTATTTATTAAAATACATAATTACCCCTCTTATATTTTAGTTACAATCTCTTCTTATTTGTCTCATTTTTGTTAATTAATGAATTAATTATTTATAAATAAAGAGAACAGGGCGTTAAAGCTTTGTGTTTATTTTTGCTGCTTTAAAAAAAAATGCTCGTTTATCACAGAAATTATATGCACACGTACAGAAATAAAATGCATGTTACAATTTATATATTTTTTTTAACATTACAGGTAGTTCAATACACCTGCCCAAACTGATCCGTTACTAGGTGACGGTGTGATGATGTCATAAACCATGGTGGAAATTTAAATGATCTTTAAATGTAGGTCTCACCCTGATCTAAAGGCAGTTTAAGGAGTATTATTGTAGTCCTTCTGATGTATGGTGTGTGTGTGTGTGTGTGTGTGTGTGTGAGGTAATGAATTCATCCAGCTGTGCGATGGAAGCAGCCTGGAGGCATCTCAGAAGCTTTCTGAAGTGTGTATGAACCAAACAGTGCGACTCCATCACTCTCTGGTTGGCTAAGAGAGACCGGAGCTGGATTATTTATTTTTTAAGATTCGTCCCCATCACGTCACTTCGCGTTACGGGGACTGACGCACTAAAGTGGGTTATCAGAGTGAATTACTGGCAGAAGATCCAGTCTGGGTCATGTCTGCACTTCCTGTAGGCTTTGGTGCAGATGGAGTCGCTCCATGTCTGATTAAATATGCATGAAGGAGGAGCTGAAGATGAAATAATTCATTATACCAGGCTATGGAACTCGATGGCCGATACTCCAGGAATAAAGAACCCAAATTCAGAAAGAAGTCCAGAGAGACACAGAAAGGGGGGGGGCACAGTACCCCCCTGGACCCCCCAACGGCGGTGTGATCTCACCCCAGACCTAACAGCTGACCCACCCTGGTTTCATTATTGACCGATTTATTTATTTACTCCAACATTTATTTCATTATTTATTATTAATTGATTTATATCATTATTGATTTAATACAACTATTAATGTTTTATTTTAATTATTATAATGATAAAGTATTTTTATTTTACAACATTCATTTGCCCAATTTATTCGTCTAGTTTTTTTTTTCCATTATTTATTTATTTACTTTTTCACATTTTAATGCTGCTCTTCTGCTGAGAGTTAAAAGAAATTCAGTCATTTTTTATTTTATTTATTTATTTATTTATTTTTCCACTACAGCACAGATAAGATTAATCGTTTATTTGTTGTACTGTTGAAACTGAACTGTTTTCTATGTTATTAAAATTTGAAATTGTTTCCATTTTCCTTCAGTTCAGACTTTAGAAAATACACTTAATTTATATATTAATTAATTTGAATCATTGCTAATGTGTCATTTTAATTACTAAAATAATAAATGTTCACGTACTCATTTATTGTGTTTGTTTAATTTATTTACTTATTTTAATTATTTATTGAAGTGTTTTTCTTTGTCTGGAAAGAGTCAAAATAAAGTTTTCTGTTTTATTTTATTTATATCCTTATAAATTTGTCACTTGAGTAATTAAATCAAATAACATAAATTAAAATTAAAAATACATTTTATTTGCTATAAAATGTTTCCTATTTATTTGATTATTTATTATTCATTTATTTTACTGCTGTTATTGTTATTACATTATTATATTTTTCGGCATCATTGCATTCTTTGAACTTTCGGCCTTGTTACATGGAAAAGAATTAATAAATGAATTTTATCAAATGAAATCCTGCCTTTCCATCGATAACACGGAGCACTTTAGAGTTTTTGGAGCTTTTTGTGAACTGATAAAGCTGATTGTGCAAACCGATCAGATTGATTGATTCACCAGCGTTCACCCTTTCAGCAGAAACAAATCGCTGACGAGTTACAAACCCGCACGATCCGCCTAAACGAAACATCGTTTCTCTCGTCTTTTCTTCCCTCTCTTTCCCTCCACGTGCAGTCGGAGCCACTTGTGCTGTTTATTAGTTCCAGATAAGTGCTGACAGAAGCAACGGCGAGGGAGTCGATCCAGAACCCGGGAGCTCTGAAACAGCTCCGTGATTTATAGATAACGTTGGACAGTTCATACTCGACTGCGTTTCACATAACACGAGATCTAATAAGGGTATGAAACACACTCCTGCTCATTCAACACACACTCTGTGGAAAGCACAGCACAGGTTCAGAGGTGTACCCGTACTTGGGTGTGCCCAGATAGCGCCGCACTCATTTGCAGGCGGGTTCGTTACTGCGATAAGAGCGGTCCGGACTTTTTATTTACAGCTAACTTTAACTTTGCGTTTAGAGAAAACGCTCATGAGGGACATGGGCCGTGATGGATGGCAGCATTCCGATCCGTACCTACCCCCAGGGCTCTTTTCTATGCCATGAGATGCCCTGGCACCAACTGCTGCACCTCAGTTAGGAAGGTCGTATTCCACAATCCTCCACCGTTACTACATCCAGACCTCAATAACAAGATGAGGTTTGTGAAACCACAACGGACCACGCGCCACCTCGTTAGCCTGGCGTCCCATTTCCCATCCCAGACGAACGAAGTAGCGTTTCCAAGTAGCAGGTTTGACTGTAAGCGCTATCGAGACGTATTTCAGCCCTGCAGAACATTTGAGGAGCATCTGCTTCAGATTAAGGTTTTTAAAAACAATCCAAAAGCAACCAGAGCAAAATAAACAAGCTTTGATGTAACAGAAAGCTCGTTTTGTGCTCCGGCGACATGAAAGCGGCAGATATACTTGCAAAAAAAACAGTTAAAAAAGAAAAAAAAAAAAAAAAGAAAAGCAAGCCACCCACCGAACATCAGGAAGGTTTCTTTAAAATGACGTCAGGAGCGTTCTGCTCTGCTCTGCTCTGCTCAGAAGCCACTCAGGATCTTGTTCAGTCTCATTATCTCAAGGCTCAGCTGCTGCGTCTCATTATGAACAGAACTGTACGTGATTATTCCGAAAGCAACACAGTACGTACACACTCGTCACAGACGCATCTGTTACATCCGAAGGGATCCGCTTACAACACGACAAGAAACAAGTGTTAAAAAACAGACGTGATTATTAGCTGCTATGACCTGGCGGTCCGGAACCCCAAAGTAAATGTCAGGTCAGGACGATCCAGAATCAGTGATGTACGTCATACTGTATAATGTCATTTTACATGCCACTTTAACTATGCCCACTCAGGGTCAATAATCCTTAAGACCACAGGTAAAAACACACTTAAAAGTAGTGCCGGTGCGAAGGGATTTCAGCCAATCGTGCCTGGATGTGATGCCCAGCCCATGTAGGAGGCACCATCAGGACCTGGGTCACTGCAGTTGTGGGTTGGTGCACCAGCCTCCTGAATGCCCAGACTTTGTTATGGTTGTTATATTTTTTTTACTAAGGCAACCCTCTGATTGCAGCTCGACCAATCGTCGCCAGGAGCTTCTACTAAAGATGCGTAACGTCTTCTTCGGTTTTAGAAAGGAACGCTGCTATTTATAGGTAGCAGTGGAATGGGGACAAGTCCACAGACCCAGGGTTGAAGCCCAATTTCCGTCTAGACGAATCAAACGGCTTAAATCTCCCCTAGAGGTCAGCGAGTCATGACTCGGTCTTAATAAATGTAATAGCAGTCTTAACTATGGACGCCGTGTCCATAAGCGGTCAATCCATGCTTTAGTGCACTTTTGGTTAAGGTACTGGACTAGAGACCAGAAGGTCCAAAGTTCGAATCCTACCTCTGCCTTTCGGAAATGGTCGTTCGCTCCCGTTTGCTCTAGATCGACTCTGTGAAAGTTCCTCGCGTTCCCACTTCTTATTTGTACCAAGTTGGAAACGGTGTTTGTAGCGGTCCTATTGGAAGTGGTACCTCCTTTGCTACCATATTCTCTTTAACGTACAACCATCTAAATTGGTCCATATGGCTGATCTGTTGTTCCTAATCCTACCCGACTGCCTGTGCATTTCAAAAACGAAAGGATCAGACAAATATTGTTAAACCCTCCCTAAGGTGTTTCATTCTGTAAAACCAAATTCCTGTCCGTCCATTCTGCCTGCACTACTGGTAAGACCCCAGTTCCCTCAGACCCTGAACTGGGTTGAATGGGTATAACGGCGTTATATTCCCATCCCCAGACTTTCACTCTGATATATTTAGACTCTCATGCATTTTTAACGACGGCCCATTATAGATTTAATGACTTCTATTCCTTCATTAAATATTGACCAGCAGGACGATGGAACCCCCCCCAAGTGTTCAGAAAGTTTACACCAACTTCGCATCAGCTCTTAAACCCGGACTGAACTAGATCTTTTCGATTTGGCATTCGTTATTGGTTTGGGCAGATGTAGGTCAGGAGGCAGTCGGCGTCCGGGTCCGGCAGCCTGCTGTTTAAACTCATTAACACCCCGGGTAGTTCTCCGAAGCAGCCCGTTCCTGAACCTAAAAACACGTCGTGCTTGAAAATTATTTCTCTCCACTGCTAAGTGCGCAATTTATGAAACCATGCCGCGGCGTCCCACCCGATGCTCCACGAAACACTTCATTTTCCCCGAAAACGGGGAATTCATTTGGAAAAGCAAGTGGCTACCTGGCAACCGCAGCCAGCACGCCTCCAAAATGGAGACGACCTGCCGAGATCGTAATAAGCTCTGCACTTCAGAGTGGATGGAAGCTCGTACAGTGTGATTTATGGCAGCCAGGCGGTCTTGATATCGGCTATGGATTTTCACATCTCGCAATATTACAATCAGATTGCTTTTAATAATTCCGAGCGCCCCAAACAAATTTGCAACACGGCCACCGCCAACGCGGCGGAGACTGTCAGGAGCACAGGCCCAAACGCGGATCGTTTTCAGGTCAGAAATCCATCATGACAGGACCCCAATAAATGTTCCTGCAGTGCTGTAAAAATAAAACAGAGTCTGGCTTGGTGTTATAAACCATAAACACGGAGGCAGCTATAAAATCCTACAAACCTCAAAATGATATGAGGCAGGTCCTACAGAGAGAGGAAAGCAGAGCCTGGGCCTTATAAATATTAATACAACCTGGCCTAAATAGCTCTAAAAGGAGAGTTTATATATTAAAATACATCATCTATGGATGGTGTTGTCTCTTATTGCACTCCTGACACATTTACAAGACTAAAATCAGTTAAGGTATTATATATTGTATTATAGATTTATCCCTAACGCGGTTTAACGTCCCCGTTACATTATGTAAGGTAAAAGAAACGCCGGAAAAACATCACCACGGTCACGACACGTAAATCCCTGGCAAGAAAGAACACAAAAAGACAGAGAGGGCAGTGCAAATCCTGCAGCAACAGATAAACAGACAGAACCAGGATCTCAGAACACGAAAACACCGCAGAACCAAATGTCCAAAATAAAGAACATTCAAAACTCTGATTCTCGCCTACAAAGCCAAACATGGAACATCACCGTCTTACCTAAAGGCTCTAAACAAACCACGCTGTACCTCGTACCCTCAGAGACACGAGCTTGGCTAGACTGGATCCTGCAATAAGAGAAGTAAAGATGATAGAAAGACGAACGTCGAGACTCAACCCTACCCTATCCTGGGATCCGGGTTGTGGAATGAACGTCCATTGGACGACCGAGTGGCGGAGTCCAGCTAAAGACTCCCCTGCTCTTAAGTGAAGACGGCTAGGAGGGTTAAAAGGTACTTCTGTAAGGCCCTCTGCATAAAGGGTGTGCGCTAAATTCTGTAAAAGTGCCCCGCCTTCGATGAGGCGAGGTTTCAAAGGATGTGAGAGGCATCCCATCTTAAATCTTAAACCCAAAAACCACTCTGCTCCTTGTTTTGCCAATTCCATGGGCAGCCGTTTCTCAGCCAGCTGCATGCTGGTGATCGTTCCCTCTTTACACCGTTTAAGAATTAAAACAAGTGATGCAACTCGAGCCCTAACAGACATGACAAAAGCTTTCTTCCTTGAGTCCTTCTAACTTTTACAGAGCGTCCTTTGATTCCATTCACTCAGCTCGTTAGATCACCCCAGAGACACCGAGCGCTGAACGTCCCATGTTTAACGCTGGCTGTCGGCTCTGGTTCAGGATCTGTTCTTGCTCCTTAATGTAGCGAATCAGGCAGGACGTGTGAAAGCGTGATCTGTTCTGCTTCCTCTCTCCATGTCCTGCTCCACCAGGAGCTAATTAACAAGTGCGAAGGCTACGGGCGCTCGTCGTCTCCCACCTCCACGCTGCCTGGGCCTGGGATCGGGGTGAACGAGATGCATGGAGGTCGGGCCGGGGATAGAGAGACGTAGAGACGTAGAGCCGGGGATTCCCGAGGCAGAATACACATTCTGCCTACACGCGGCGCCAGCGCCACAGGGAGTCTCTGGTTCCCACATTAATCCGCCTGTACGAGGTCCGGACTTTACAGTGTGGAGGCTGCAGGGGTCGCAGATGAGACGGAGCTGCTGTGAGTCACGCTCGAGTCTGATCGAGAGACAAAAGAGAGTTTGCTTTAATGCGTTCCACTTGTGGAGGGAGTTCTAGGACGTGCCTACGTATCCATTTTTAGGAACCAGGAGTTATTTCCGATTTATGGATGCACTTTCAGTCTGAATGTATTTTGCCTTGTGTTTTATAATCGGTGTTTTTGGTACTGAAGGTTTTAAAGAGCTACGCTGAATGTGGCCTGATTGAATAAGGACAGTGTGTCCTCTCTAGGGCCTAGGACAATTTGTACAAGACTTATTCTTAATACAAGTTACTCTATGCATTAAAGACCTTTCAATCAGTACCAAAATTGACATCTGGGCTTCCACAAGAGACCACTCAGACTGCTCTGTCCTTTTATATACACACACTGACTAAAATAAAATCACCAAGAAAGAGTTGGTGATGATCAAATAAAGGTTTAGATCCCAAACAGATCCTGAATTCGTTACTAGAG
This sequence comes from Parotocinclus cesarpintoi, assembly GCA_034780495.1. NCBI lineage: Eukaryota > Metazoa > Chordata > Actinopteri > Siluriformes > Loricariidae > Parotocinclus > Parotocinclus cesarpintoi. The sequence goes on along the minus strand of JAUZSV010445411.1, from coordinate 9,542 downwards.
ACGATATGGTTCCAGTCTTTACTTAAAAGTATCCTCTGAGAGCCTTTTTATAGGGCAGCACTATAGGGGAAGTACTTTGGAAGAATTATGCACTTTGGTTTTAATTGTGATATACAAATAAAATTCCCGTACTCCTCTTCGGATCTGTCCACTATAAGACCTTAACTTTTGCTGTGCTTTGCTTTACTCAACACATCATCAGCCATAAAAAAATTACGTCCGAAATTCACTTTATTGTCAAAGTCGCAGGATTCGGAACATCCCAGGCCATCACTGTGTAAACAGTACAGACACTAAGCGTCCAAACCTTCTGCAAGGGAAATCAATCATCCTGGTAAAAACACGTCTGCAAGCTTCATGCAACGGCGTTTGTGAGCAGCGCTCAGTTACAAAACCCCAAACTTAACGGTGAAGAGTAGAAAAAGCAAAACAATGGATTTCTTTCGCCTTGTTTACTCTGATCATACATATTTAATGAGAGCAGCAGGTGGAGATACTGTATAAAAAGCGACTGTGCATCTACCTGAACAGGGAAGGGCTTAGAATATTTATTGGGAGGACATAAATCAAACGGAGAACATAAGCGCATATTTAAAAGCTCCAGCGGCTGAATTGCATCCGTGTTCCAGACTAGAGGTGGCGTAGTAAAGCAGGGGTTCTGTGTAAGGGGAAATCCTGCATCAAATATTTACCTGACAGAGCTGCTGCAAAAACAGGCGGAAAACTGCGGGTTTCGGTTGCATCGCGTTGAATGAGTGTTGCGGGGGATTTTTTTTACATTTTTTTTTTTTTTTTTTAAGGTGAAAGTCAACGAGGTCTCTGGCTTCACGCTGAGAGCAGCTCCGCAGCGCTGGATGGCACGGTGAGAATAGATGGCCCCTGCCAGCCGTCATTAGCGAGCTGTTCCGTTTCCCGCTGGCATTCGAGTTCGCTATCCTGCTCCTACTTATCCCGGTGCGCTACATCCTCTCTTTGTCCCTCGTCTAATAAATGGAGGACGAAAGCGCTTTAGCAAACAGCAAGCGAACAGGAGACGAACGAGGCAATACGGGCCACAAATACACCTGCAGAGGGGCAAGTGGGGGCGGTAATAACTCTCAGGATGGAATTAGGTGTCAAAATGTTTGGACATTAGTCACACAAGGTTCTGCCCCCCTACCGCCTTTGTTTCTGGAGGTGAGGTCGTTCGTCTTTCAGGTTAAGTTTACCAATTTGTGTGAACAATAGACGATCATAAGGGCGCAGAACGCTTCAAGCCCTTCGTTTACAGTCCAGAATGAAATGCAGCTTATACTTACTGATCAGGGTTCAAAAGTATACAGAGAGAAATACAGAAGCTTTCATCAAAGCAGAAAATGCTGGGGCAGTATGGAAAACGCAAAAAATAAAAAAAGGTTTCCTTTGACGTTTATTTTGTTGGCAGTATGAACGCGAGATTTCGAATTGCTTTCTGACAAACTTCATTCCATTTCCTAATAAACATTTATTCCTGCATTTCAGGACTGCAACACATTCCATAAATCAGACATCACCCCTCTTCAGTTTAGTTTTTAGGACTGAAATTCCTCCAGATTCTAAACCGTTTCACGATATTACTCTCTGTAGAGGCAGAAATATCCAAATCCCTTCCAATCTTTCTTTAAGGAACATTACTTTCTCCTCAAACACTCAGCCTTTTTCTGGATGCTGCTTTTGTAACCAAATCATGATGATAACCACCCTGTTTGAGATCGCATCATTATTTTGTTTTGTTTACCTCATTAGTAACTCTAAATTACCCCGTCCCAACTTTTTTGGAACAAAATTCACTGCTGGATGGTTTATTAATTCAATATCGCTGCTTAATCGGACTGTAACATATTTCTTGATCTGTATTTAACCTTATTAACTGCATGGCTGGGTTGTTATAAATGCACCCACAAACTGCACTGGTGTATAAAGCACAGAGTTTGCTTTATAAGTTGATATTGTGAGATGATTTATACACATCTAGGAGCTCTGGGCTGTTCTGTTGCTTCATGGCTGAGATGCCTTTGCTCCTGGATATTTCCCTCTATAACAGAAACTATTCTTGCTGCAAACCCAGCAGGGCAGAAATATAATGATCTGACTTATTGGAACGGTGACGTCCCATGACACAGTCCTAGTCTGTTGGGTTAAAAGCATGTTCTCGTAGTCAACACCTCTAAATAACAGAACCGCATTTTACCACCTTTTGCTATATTTGTGAATCCGTTTCAGAAAGATTAGCCCTAATTAAACGAGGCTTTACACCAAACAACTGCACAGGACCTTCAGGTCCCTAACCCTCTCTGATAAGTCTTCACACAATTAGTGAAAGGGATTTTTTGGTAACTCTTTTAGAGGTGAAGTTCAACGGCTGGAACGTACAAATTGAGCAGGGACTCATTAAGGCGCGCTGCTCTACTTCCCAAAGGAGTCGTGTCAGATGATCTGGCTTTGCTGAGGTCTACGAAATCAAGAATGCCTACACTGCAGCTCCACTGGCCAGAGCCAGGGCAATGCCTGAGCTCCTCTGGGTCAGCACCATGGACAGAAACCCTGATAGCTCCAAAGATTTCAGCACCATGGGCAGAAACAATGATAGCTCCTAAAATTTCAGCACCATGGACAGAAACACTGGTGGCTCCAAAGATTTCAGCACCATGGACAGAACCCCTGATAGCTCCAAAGATTTCAGCACCATGGACAGAAACCCTCATGGCTCCAAAGATTTCAGCACCATGGACAGATCAGCTCAGGTCTAGGTATTAATTTCATGACTGTCTTAGGAAGAAAAATCGGGTTTTTTTGTTGTTGTTTTTTTCTTAATTTAAAACTTCATTCTCGGGTGTTGGGTGATTTCATCTCAATTCTCATGATTAACTACATTTTCCCCTCTATCACGATTAGCATTTTATTTCTTTTTTTAGTTCAATGACAAGGTTTGTAATTTGTCTATGTAGGAAAATCTTTAGAAAACAATTAATATTTGATACATTTTAATAGCTTAATCTCTACCGAGGTCACAGGAAAGCTGGTGGTAAAGAACACAAGGCTGGAACAACAGTAGGTACTGTGCCAACTCATCGTAGGGTGCACAGTCCTTCACTCACGCCACTTTAGTAACCACAATTAACCTAACGTGTCTTTGGACTGCCGGAGGAAACCAGAATACCTGGGGTAAACCCACATGGACATGAAGAGACAGTGCGACTCAGAGCGGCGAGGTTAGACTCTAGAGCTGTGAGGCTACCACATTTACCGCTTCATCACCACAACAAGTTTTGGTGCAAGTTTTTCCTTAGGAAAGCTTCGGCCCCAGGTTCTCAGACCAATCAGAAAGGTCCATGAGGTCTGATTTCAGAAGGGCGTGTCCGTTTGAACCAGGTAACAAATCTGCACCAAGCAGTTCCAACAAAAGACAGAGGTGGCACAAAGGTTAAAGTAAAAGACTAAAGACCAGAAGGTTCACGAGTCAAGCTACTTGGTGGAATTTTAAAACCGACTTCCCTAAGACAGTTCCATGGCAGTTATCTAATAACCCCAGATATCCTCAGCTAACCTCTAATAACCCCATATATCCTCAGCTGACCTCTAATAACCCCATGTATCCTCAGCTGACCTCTAATAACCCCAGATATCCTCAGCTAACCTCTAATAACCCCAGATATCCTCAGCTGACCTCTAATAACCCCAGATGTCATCAGCTGACCTCTAATAACCCCAGATGTCATCAGCTGACATATAGCCCCAGAAATCCTCAGCTGACATATAGCCCCAGAAATCCTCAGCTGACCTCTAATAACCCCAGATATCATCCGTTGACATATAATAACCTCATATATCCTTAGCTGACCTCAAGTAACCTCAACTGACCTCTAATAACCTTAGATATCTTCAGCTGATCCCTAATAACCTCATATATTTTCAGCTGACCTCCTATAACCTCAGATATCCTCAGTTGATCTCTAATAACCTCAGATATCCTCAGCTGACCTCAAGTAACCTCTGCTGACCTCTAATAACCCCATATATTCTCAGCTGACCTCTAATAACCCCAGATATTCTCAGCTGACCTCTAATAACCCCAGATATTCTCAGCTGACCTCTAATAACCCCAGATATGCTCAGCTGACCTCTAATAACCCCAGATATCATCAGCTGACCTCTAATAACCCCAGTCAGAGGTTGCTCTGAAGCAGTTTTTGTAATGTATATTAATTCTTTATTTATTAATGTCAGGGTTTTGATTGACGAGGCGGAGCAGCAGATGTCGTCCAGACTGCAAAACGCTTGTTTAATTAGCGCCAATCCCAAGTAACAGCTGTCTAATGAACAAATCGCCCGTATCACAGACACAAGACGCAGCGCTGACAGGCGACGCACTGACAAGGTCAAGATGGCATCCATGGAGAAACAGTTTTAGACTCGGATAATTTTAGGGTGACAAAACTCTTAAATACTTTATTATAACGTGAGAGCAACAGCCTTTTTACACCTAATCTGTTTTTTAGAGACGAGAAAAAAAAAATAATAATAATAAATAAATAAATAAAAATAGTTTTAGTGTGTAGGGAACTGAGTGTGTCCCTTTTTTTGTTTGCTTAACTAGACCCTTTGAAATGCCCTGCTTTCTCATTTTTTTATTTCCCCTTTTATTAATGTGGCTTTATCACACAGGCGACTTAAAAAAAAAAAAAAAAAAAACACTTTAGATAAGTACAGGAAGCTCTAGTTTGGTTTTTGGGATCATGAAGGGACTAGAATGTTTTTAAATAAACAGTAAAACGGTTCCTTACGGTCACTGCGAGCTGTATCATCATCATTCTGCAGCCTTTTAGCTTTTTTTTTTTTTTTTTTTTTTTTTAATAAAACAGCCTGTTTCTTTATCTATAACCTCCATGAGCTGTTCTGCCCGGCAACCGAGCTCTGATTGGTCAGCCTGATTTAACACAGAAATCAGAAAAGGCTCCGTTTAAGCATTTACCTCAGAGTAACAGAACATGTTTCAGGACGACATTAATATGAATTCATTCTTTTTTAAACATTCATGTGCATTTTTTTGTCCGTAATAAATCTACCCGCTGTGCCAGCTGTGCCACTGTGCCACCCTATGACCAGCTTGGAGGAGCTGAAATAAATCCAATTTACAATCCTGTAATAAATCAGTTCAGATCTTTAACTTTGGGTTCAATGTTTGAGTTGCAGTGTGTGTGTGTGTGTGTGTGTGTGTGTGTGTGTGTGTGTGTGTGTATATATATATATATATATACATACACACGCAGTGTAAGTATTAATTTGATTCAGCATTCCCGACACTAATATTTCTCGTCTCCAGAGGGAAACCAGATGTAATTATACCAACAAACAGAGTCAGAGTCCTGCTGGGAAATAAATCATTCATGGCTTCATATTTACTGTAAAAAAGTCTTCATTATTTAATGCATTTGTGTACATATGCCCCTGGAAGGGTTTTGACCTGGACAAAGGGCACTGCCCGGCCTTAAAACCAGGTCCCCGGGTTGGTAGGCTATTTAGTCCGAGTGCCACCCATGTGCCAACTCTGCATACGGTGTATAATATATAATAAACCTAATCAACACATCTAATAATTAGAGGCAGAGATTTTTTTACTCTAACATTTATTTAATTAGTGCCTTACACTCTTACTGTACCCACATTGCCCAATCCGGGGCACAAGGAGGGGGTCGGCCCTGGGCAGGATGCCACTCAGAGCTTGAACGGGATTTATATATTAAATATCTCTTGTGAAGCAGTACATTGTTAATGCGCTTTTATTATTGACTATAAATAATATTACAGACATTTTATTTCTATTTATATTCAAAACACTTCGTAGATACGCTCTAAAATATATATATATATTTTTATTATTTTTTTAAACTAACTTAGTTCTATGGCAAGCGCAAGATTTATCCAGAGCAATAAAAACATTTCTTTCTTTTTTTTGTAAGAGAACCAGGGTTCACTGGGTTTCAGCGACCTCTACATCGTAGCTGTAATGCGGGGGCACCCCTAGTCTGCTCGGTGCACCACAGAGCCAGCACCCACCCCGAAATGTACGATTGCTTGGCAGGGACGCCTACTAAAGAACGTCAAACCCCAAACTCGTACTGGTGCCCAGAGCCAAGAGCTAAGAGCTGAAACGATCAGTGCCAGCGTACCCAGAAAGCTGGGCATATAAGGGGTGTGTCTGCTTACCTGGGTTTAACCAGGGTGGCAGGAACTAGCCAGGTAGCCAGGGTGGAGTCTGGCAGAGATAAAACGCTAGGGTTTTTTTCTAAAAAGGAGGTGAAATCAAAGCGTAATCAGGAAAAGAACCAAAAAAAAAAAAACACGTTTAAATACGTTGATGCAAATCACTCCAGTTCAGCAGGAAAGTGATCGCGGGCCGCTCCGTGGAACTGGGTCACAACAGGCTGGGTTTTTTACTTGTGACAGGCTGCAATCACGCCAAAACACACACGCCGTCAGCCAGCGACAAACATTAGTGCGTTTGTGTCGCTTATCGCATGCTGAGAAGATAAAAGCTCGGACACGAGTCGGGAAATGTACACTCTGTAACGACAGGAAGAACAGCGCCAAGCTGTCAGAGCCTCTGCTCGCGGATTAAAGATCAAACATTTTAGACGTCACTAAATGAGATTAATTCATATTCCAATTTATGAACGATTTACATTTATTTTAAACGACCACAGTAACAAACCTGACAGACGATTCACAAATGTTAAATATCAATAATTTAAGTGTTTATTACTAACAAATCAGCGACTGTACAGGAGTGTGGAAATAAAATTTAAATAGTAAGAAGCAAGTGATGATCAGTAAGGAAAGAGAAAATGAGAGACAAAGAGGGAAGGAAATACAGATCAAATTAAATAAATGCTAAATAGAAAACAGACAGAAAGGCAAATCAAATCAACTAAAATTAATTTTAAAAAAGAAAAGGAAGCAGAAAGAGAAATAAAGAGAAATGATTATTGCTCAAGAAACAGGAATCAATGAATACTAAAGGTAAAATTAAAAAGGACAGAAAGAAAAAGCAATGATTGAAAAAAATGACGAATGACGAGTTCTTGAAAAGAAAAAAAGGAAAAAAAAATGTAATGCTAAAATAAAAGAAAACGCAATGAGCGCTGAAGAGAAAATTTAAGCAAAGAAAGAAGAAAATCATTAATTAAGACGACAGAAGAAAGAAAAAAGCAAGCGACGTCTTAGGAAAAAAAAAAATAAAAAAAAAATGAGGCAATATTTGTTTATTTGGTTTGCTTAACGTCAGCATCAGTGGCCGTTTCAGCGGCTCCCAGGCTATATCAGGACTAGTCGGTGTCAATTAAGAGACTCCAATTAACCTAGCACACGTCTTTGGACTGTGGGAGGAAACCGGAGTACCCGGAGTAAACCCACTCTGACACGGGGAGGACATACAGTCCCAGGTCGGCCCACCCTGGATTTGGACCCGGGACCTTCTAAAATAAAGCAATAAATGCTCCAGTTAAAAGTAAGAATTTAAAAAAAGGCTTAGTTTTGAATATTAAAGATGGTCGATTTGATAAGAATGTAAACTCTAGACGAGAAAAATCCCTCCCGATTCACCGTAGAGCACACGATCAATCTCGTGGTTTGGTTTGGTAGTAACGGTTATAGAGCACGATAAACTCGGGATGAACTGGAATGCAGACTACGAGCCAAACCTTTGACTTTTAAAGAATTAAGAGACACTCGGAATCAAAAGATAAATCCAGACCACCATCAAAATCAAACAAAAAAACCTCGTCTCTTCATGCGTCACGGGATTCACATATCCCCAGATGTTGCTGCCTCTGCTGCAGTTCTGCCCGGCCCGGCTCCAGAACCGCACCGACTAATTGACTTTGACGTGAGGGGAACAAATTGGGTGGTTTGTGAAGTGGCAGTACAGAGAGATACGGCCAAGCCCAAAGCCTTAAAGCTGCAGCTATCAGCTCCTGCTCAGCCAGGCAGGTGGTCACATGTGGACCACCAGAGCCTCCGGCGCGGCCCTCTGTAGCAATGTGTTCACGCTTGATAGCACTAAAGCCAGCGCAGTGCGGCGAGTCCGGGCAGACGGGCGAGCGAGACGGGGCTGAGAAATGCAAAGCCGGAACTCTCACGAGGTAAACGGGAACGGCGGCCAAAAGCAAAAAGCATGATTTCGAGCTTTTCCAACTTCCTATCACTCCGCATTAGCCGGACTTTCGTTCTGTCCTCTGCAAAAATGACAGCGAGTTCCATTAAAGGCACTCAGGCGCATCTGAATGGAAGAGGGGACGCTTTTAGGAAAGAGGAGCGCAAAGTTAAAAAGCCTGCACCGAATTAAGGCGCGAGCGTCAGCGTGAAAGCTGGAACCTCCGAACACCGATACAGAACTGAACGGATCAGTCCATCTAGAGCAATGATCAGATATTTTTATTAATACTTTATCAATAATCTAGTATAGCAGCTCTGGTAAGCATGGTACGGGGTCAGGTGCGGTCCGTTTACATGTCTGTGATGCAGCATTAATGCAGAAAAGTGGATCGAGATCTTAAAACGACAAACAAATCGTCCACAGGGATGTCCGCGCATTTTTAACAAGACAAAACAAAACAAAAACACATGCTGCACACATTATGAGGTCATAATAACGGCTGTACAAAGAGGGTACCGGACCGGACCGTTTGCAGTCCTGGCCTGTCCCCAATACTGAATATGTGGAGAATTTGGAAAGGAAAAGCGAGCTTCTTTTCCAAATCTCCCCAGGACCCAGAACAACAAAACATTTGGCCGTCCCTGCATCACAAGATCAGCCGCGTCATCGTCAATATTTAATAAAGGGATCGTATTCATTCTCATCTCGCTCGTCTTCAAACAGTCCTGAGGAGACGAACGGCGGCCAAATCACGAGTCATGATCACACACAGGGAACGTCCTTCAGTTAAATAAAAAAATAAATAACATGACTGCATTTGTTATACTCTAATTAAAATGTATTAAACAGAACTAAACAGGAGGTGTGAGAGTCTGAACAGAGATTTGAACAAATGGGTAAAATAGAATTAAAAACTTTAAGTCTAGTAACATCTGCTCACAGCATGAACCGGAAGAAAAATCTACTAACGAACCTGATTAGCAGAACTCGTTTAGATCTAAATCATCCTAACGGAGCACAGGAATAAATCAACATGGTCATCTGTATAACGATCAGCCTTCTGACGTAATAAAAGGTTCCAATCTCACTGCTCATTTCTTACACGTTCTACTCAACTAAACTAAACTGAATGGCAGTGATATACAAACGACGGGATTTTCTCAGGGAGGGAGGGGAATCCAGAAGAAGGATCACCCTCTGCTCTGTGTTCCTCTGGAAAGGTAAGTTTTGGGTAAATACTTAAGGTCCTGGAACAAGGGGGGAACTCCTAGTGTCCCCAAATCCCTCACTTGGTGTCCCCAAATCCCTCACTTGGTGTCCCCAAATCCCTCACTTGGTGTCCCCAAATCCCTCACTTGGTGTCCCCAAA
>JAUZSV010445303.1:0-17287 GCA_034780495.1 Parotocinclus cesarpintoi | reverse complement strand
ATATAGTTAACACATATAGTCCACAATTAATGGTATTTCTGGTAAAGCGGAGCAACAATGGCTATAATAAATTCAGCAATTAATGAATTAGGTTAATCTCACACTGTAAAGAATGAGCACAATTCAACCATTAAATTAAGTACATTTAATATGACAAAAAGGACCTTATCATTCCTTCATTGTCTTATCTTACATTTTTTCCATGGTCAGGTGAACGCTGGTTCCTTACTGACCACACAGGGTAGGAACAAGTCTAGACAGGGTGCCAATCCATCACACGTAAACATTTATACTCTAAGGGCACTTTAGAGACACCAATTATCCTAACACACATATTTGGACTGTGAGAGGAAACTATAATACCTGGAGAAAACCCATGTGAACATGGGGAGGACGTATAAACTCCACACAGAATAGACCAAAACCGTGCCAACTGGGATCCAACCGAGGACCTTCTTACTGTGAGGCATCAGTGCTACCCACTGAGTCACTGTGCCATCCAAGACCCTTCTTTAGGGTTATTTTTAATAAAATAGAATAAAGTGAATATAGTGAATATCATCTAACATAAATAAAGTGCCATTCTCTTTAGGTAACCCCAATGGTTTTCTGTGGGGTTTAGGTCAGATGGACATGGTAAAAGCTTGATTTGGACATGCTTTGGATCATTCTTCTGCTGAAAGGTCCATTGACAATCCATTTTAAGTTGCCTTCTTGGCAGATTCAAATTTTCATTTAATTATATCCAGGTTTGCTATTTACCCTAACAAGGTACCAATGGCCTAAGGAGGACAAAATATCCCCACAACATCACACACCAGATATCAGGCTTCAGGTTGTTCAGGGTGAATTCAGTGTATTCAGCCTTCTTTTTATGCCAAACCCATATTGAGTGCTCAGTTTTCATGTCATCTGACCATGAAACACAGTCCAAGTCAAACTAAAAGTAATGTTTAGCAAACTCCATGCACTTACGATTGTGGTTAGATGACAGGAACGGCTTTTTCCTGGCATGGTTTCCAAATAATCTCTTGCCTTGGAGGAGGCGTCTCATGGTAGTTCTACAGACTTGATGACCCCAAGATGCTACTTTTTTGCGTAAATCTCTAAAAGTGATTCTTGGGGATGTTTTCTTTTACCATTCTGTCTTTCCATCCTTCCAGTGAAATGGTAAGTCGCGTAAAGCGATTGGTCCAGACCTGTGATGAGCTTAACTGCCTTTGTACACTGGTAGCCATATAAACAACAGATTGTTGTGCTACAAACACAGATAAATGAACGGACAGTGAAGTTAAGGTTGTACTGAGCCTATATGTTAAGATGTATATTTTAAGCCATCTAAGAAAACTTCACGTGGCTTAAGCTACATGAGTTTCACAGATCATTCCTATTGCCAAGTCCTGGAATAAACATACTTCTTGGGGGAGTACCACAGGGATAATTCCTCCCAAATTAGTCCCTAGAACTGTTGGTGCAAAATCTCACTTCTTACCGCTTGTGAGTTCCTAGGCACAAATGTGAATAGTAAAATATAAATGGAAATAATGCTTCAGTTACATTTTGTTTCTAAGAATTTTTAGGGGTGCTAATAATTGTGGCACATGAGGTTTTGTTAAAATAATTGTGTATTTTAAATTGGATTAATTTTCACTAAATGTTTTTTACAGTGTGAGATTAAGCCAACTCAGCCAAAGGTGAACTTCTTATAATCATTTTTACTCATGTTTGCCAGTCGTGCCAATACTTGTGGGGCTGTAATTAAACTGTACTCAAAAGGGTATAGACAGCGTAATTACACTTATTATCTTAGACTTTTATGACATCTGCATTTCATATATTTTAGCTACCAGTCAAGTTCTGTCTGCTGTGATAAAACAAATGAACCCCTGCCATAACTCAGTTTGAGTCAGCACTCAGTCAGAGCAGCAACACTGATAACCCAGTCATTACTCCTTAGCCAAGGTCATGGGTGAATCCTCCAAACACAGCTGCTTCTGTCTACAGATGAGTCCAGAAAACAGAATTAATGTCCCAAAATCTTTATGTACACTTCTCTGTCTGGCCTTTTCAAGTTTTTTTGTCCTCCTAGCTGCTGGTTCTTTTGTGGTTCATTGTCTGTAGTGTTTGTGTATGTGTCTACCATACCTTTGCTCTTTCGCATTGTCCATTATAGTAGTTATACTTGTCTGGTTATCTCTGCACGGTCTGCCTGAACTAATACTGTCTGGATTCTGTGAAGATTGACTGTGTGTCTTAGCACTGCTTATATTAGCATTGGTTGTTAGCACTGTTATTGTCTGTGTGTATTAGCATTGTTTCTTAGCTTTGTCTATGTGTATTAGCATTGTGTATATGTCTTGTTTGTATTGTGTGAGTGTCCTGCCCATATTGTCAACTTGTATAAGCTCAGTGTCTGGTTGTGTAGCTTTTCGCATTGTCTGTGTCTGTGTTTATTCTAGTACTGTGTAATTAAGTGTACACTATGTTGTTTCTCAATTAAGTATGCACACTTGCACATACGCCTGTGTCCCTGACACTGGAATGTGACATAAGGCCAAACAAAAAACTAAGTTTGTAGAAAATGTACACATGGTTCTATTTGGCCTGACTCATCATTACCTTTAGTGGTAATACGAAGGTTAACAGCCCAACCATCACACCCCAGAGTCCATCCCTGGTTTGCTCTCGCTCACTACGAAGCATAGGAGAAATCTGCATGCATCCAATGCCAGTTGCACACCAGCAACATTAGTCGCTGGCTCCATGCTGGCACCACTGAATGCCAGCTCTACCCCAACAACACTGTCCGCCCAGATCCACATCCGTGCCTTCGCCTTCCCGTCAACACCCTATCGCACCTGCCAGTTCCGTGCCTCGTTTATCTGCTGAGCCACCTGACACTGTTACTATATCTGGTGTAGGACCCAAGGATGATGAAATGGAATGAAATTATAAAACGCCATCGCTGGCGGACACGTAATGTGTTGCAAGCGAGAGATCAACTGTACTGCGTGTAACGACGTGACGCCGAACAATTCTAAGACCCTCACTTAAGTAACAGGACCTCCAGCTGTTCGTCATCACGTCGCCAATCAAACACGGAATATTAACCGCTTCACCGATTGCTCTATAACGGCACTCGATGAGAACGGCGACTCGCACGGGCCCGCGAGGTAGGACTCCTAACAGACACAAACTGGAAATTAAGCTTGAATGTGCTGTGAACTTTCAACAAAGCCACAGGTTTTCTTTGCAGATCAGAATGGTCCATAGCTGGCAGAATCTTGCTGTCAAGGTTCCTATAGGGATGCCATATGTTTTTTTTTTTTTTTACTGTAACCTTAATCGAATGACCCACAAAACTAAGACCAGGAAAAGAAGGCGGGAGAGAGCCAACCAGGTGGCGAGCTGGCTGACAGGTGGTCCAGGTGGCTTAGCATTGGTGCAGGTCAGGAAGATCCCTGGGCAGGCTGGCTTAAGTTAAAATCTGAACAAAGGAACAAAGTTCGCCCATGTACACAACAGACTTGAGTTCAGCACAGAATCAACAAAGCAGAGTACAGCATGTGGATGGGACGCTTGTGCTGCAGAGTCTTAGTTGTGCACATTTAAAGGATAAACCGAAATTGAGAGCTGAATAATAGTTCAAACAAAAATCTAGACTTAACACTTAGCACTCACACTTACAGATACCAAGCAATTATTAGAAAAAATGGACGAGATAGATAAAATGATCTCATGACAACTTTCATTCTCCATTGTCCTAACAAGATGCATGTGGAGTAAATAATAAGGAGCTGCAGGTAAGCTTAAGGCACACACCAGGTGAACTTTTCTCTGGTCCAGTTTGTTTAACTTAATATATACATCCATTTATAAATGTCAGGCCTACAAAACATTCCAAAAAAGTTGGTATGGAGGCAACTTAGGGCTAGTAATAAAGAAAGTACAGGAAAAAGCAAATATGTGATTTCAATCGGTTGATGCCAACAGCTGATTTTAATCATAACTTGGTACAAAAGCAGCATCCAAGAGGGGCAGGCTCTTTGATGATGAAAAAGAAGACTTCATATGTGTCAACAAGAGCATGTAAAAATCATTGAAATGAGTAAAAAAATGGTTCCCATACATCCAGAAGAGGTATGGGTTAATAGGAATCTAGGAAGGACATTCACACAGTGGAAATATGTTTTGTGGTCAGATGAATCACTATTCCAGTATTCCTTTTTTGGAAGACATGTACACCATGTGTTCCGGACCAAAGGCAAATTATCAGTAACCAGGGTCTAAAACCGAGCAATGGATGCAGGAATGGATGTTTATTAAGAAATGAAATCAAGTTGACCAGACAAAATATTAACATTCACTCGGTCTGAAATGTGTGTATGTATCTTCAGTGACTGTATTAGTGCGGTCCGGTCCTGCTCCCATCATAAACACTAGAAGTGACAATACAAGGCTAAAACCTTTGCTTATTTTTACTCCTAGGATAATTTTTTTACATTTTGTATTTGAAAAGGATATGTAGGACGGTAGAGCATATTGGTGCATCAGCCAGCACCCTTGCTTTTCATCTACTGCTCTTCATACCCTATCATCTGTCTTTGCATGGCCAGCTCAAGTTAACCTTTGTTTAATACAGCTCACATGTGTTAGGGTCCCTACCTCTTACCCCGAAGTGTTCTGCCATCCTCGCCGATTGCCATTACAGAGCAATCGGTGAGCTGGTTTATAACGTGCTTAATTTACAACCTGATGATGAACACCTCCTTTTCCCTTTACGTAAGTTCGGGTTCTAGCGTTGTTCGTGGCCAGATCGTCACTCCACTCGCGCACCCAACCACTGGCGTGCACACACACGCGCACACCTTGACACTGTACCAATCACCTTTATGGTTAGCTGGTAATGTCCCGGGGCTTATAGTGCCGACGGACGCATACAGGGGAAACCGCCAAGGTACTTAGTATTTTAGGGACACTTTGACGGTTTACCCGTTCCGTACTTGTGTGCTCCTCGCACACCTGAGCTCACGCTCTTTTCGTCTTCGGCCACTATCGAGTCTCACTCCAGACGGCTGTATGCCCTGATTGAGACGTGCCCCGGTCGCAACACAACGGTGCGCCTTTTCTTCCTTTTTGTTTTCCTTTTGTTCAGGAGCCTTTTGGCTATGCTTCCCCCCCTTTTAGTTATTTCTATATTATTTCCCCATTTTAATTATACGTTGTGGGATTCCGTCACTCCCGCATCTTTGGTAGGTTGGATAGGTATCACAGATGCCAGTTTGGCATCTGATCTTGTACAAACCTTTAATCTCATCTTCCATTGCACTAAGAATGTACAGCCTTTTGTTCCTAAGAAAGGCAAGTCCTGACAGTGCTATTCTTTTTGGGGGTGGAGGTTGTTCCCATTCAATGACTACCGATAAACATCAGTATGATAAACATGGGATTTATTCCAGGCATAGCATGAAGAAATGAATATTTGCATATAGTGTATTAGGATACTTTGTGGATTAATGTTTGTGAGGCATATTTACAAAATGTTATGTGTAAAATCACATTACTGAGTCTTTGCACACAAGCTGTGAGTTGGTCTCAGTACAAATATACCAGTAATAATAAACTGCTGCTAACAAATTCATTTTTCCTTTGCCTTTTTATAACTAAAATATATGCAATGTACATCAGATAATACAAAAATACAAAAAGAATGATATGGTAGTAGATTTGGACTTGCATTTAGTTTGCATAATTACTTCTATTAAGTAATATTATTTCGGAGACTATAAAAGTTAATAACATGCTTGTAGTAAAAGGGAAGATCATTGTGGGCTATTTAAAAAAAATAAGATCTGGCCATTTAAAAGCTTCTGTTACATGGATTTAACAGACTAAGCATGATGAAAGGGAATAAAGTTGACCGAAATTTTTTATGTAAGAATTGTATTGTTATTCAGGTCATTTTGTTGATGATCCAATATGAGACTCAGAGGGAATATATTTGTACCAGTCATCTCTGCTGGAAGGGATCTGTTCCTTTTGTGAATTGTACTTTGTGGCGTTAATAGAGCATCCCACAAATCTGTGGGAGCATACACAATGAACTAATCACTGAGTTCAAAGTTTTTAAAGACTCATTTCCAGCAGGACCCACAAGAAAGGATTTTAGTTTCTTTATTCTTAAAAGTGTTTCAATTTTCAAAGGAGTTTACATAAACCAATGTGAGACTTGGATTACAGTTTTCCGCTACATTCTACATTTTTTCCACATTAACAAGTGAAAGAGAGAGTACAGATGTAAAGTATGTGTATTTTTTATATTTATCACATAAAATATAGTGGCAAAACTTTTATTTTATTCTATACAGATGTTCTTGTCATCTAACTTTAAATTCATTGTAGAATCCATTTGCAGCAATTACAGCTTTGCAGACATTTGGCATTCTAGCTTTTAGTTTTTGAAGGTTATCCAGGAAAATTTGCATTCCATGTCTTCTGTATTTCATACTCTTCCCAGAGGTGTGACTGACTTGTATTGCATATTGCATCCAGCTTTATGAAGGTGATTTTACAGGGATTAATATTAATATGGCTCTATTGCTTTACTGCGATGGATTCAACGATGGATTGGCACCTTGTTAAGTGTTGGTTCCTGTTGTGTGCCCCATGCTGCTGGTTAGGCCCCGAACCAACAAAACCATAAACTCTATGGTCAAGTACTTCAGTTAGTTGTTAATGCAGAGATGTTATTTTTCAGAGTGTTGTTTCCACAAACCAGCTCATTACCAAAACAAGTGGTACATGTGGAACCCCAGTGTCAGACATTAATCAGCAGTTACCACAAGTTCAGTAACTTTTTTTCAGAGAAAACACAATGCTATGGATATATAGCTGTGGTTAATTCCGTACACCAAATGCAGTATACAAAATACTGAAGCCTTCTGTGCCTTGTAAAAGATGCAGCTTAATAGCCCTTGAATTGTTTTGTCTAAATAAAATACTATTATTTTACAATATACTATAACACTATTAGAATATGTGGTACACCACAAAAGGGTTTGAAACCCGTAACATATACTATTAAAACACTTCTATGTACAGACCATCTATAGTACAAGAACATGCTACTACTATTTCCAAAGTGATGTGGAGTTAATGCACTATGAAACTAGGTGACATAGTTCTATATTTTAGAAGGTCACAAGCTCACAAGGTGTAAGCTTAGGTTATGGCTTTAACAGGGTCATTGCAAATGTAGCAAATGTATAGAAAATGTTTTGAAAAGTATTGACATATTTAAGAACGATTTTTCTTAAAGGAAAATTGGAAGGGATTTGCATATTTCTCAGTGCAATATTTTACAGTGCACGATATCATTAAACAATGTAAGGAATCTTGAGGAATTACAGTGTGTAAAGAATAAGGGTGCAAAAACCTAAAGACCCTTAATCTTTGATCCCACAGATGGTGCTGCATCAAGAACCATCATTCAGCAGTAGCTGATGTAACTGCCTGGGCAAGTGATTTCTTTGGTAAACCTTTGTTATGTACAACAATAAATAGTTACATTCATAAATGTAATTTAAAACGTGAAGTTACAAAAAAGAAACCTTATGTTAATCGTGTACAAAACTGTCATCAACCTCTTTAGTCACCTGAGTTTGTCAATCACATTTTCCACACATTTTCCAAGTAAAACTGTGTATTGTGACCAGATGAATAAATGTTTCTGATTTTTTGGGAATAAATGAACACCAGGAGCCCTAGACCTAAGACAAAAAGGACCACCAAAAGTCCAAAAGCCAGGGTCTGTCAAGATATGGAGTTATGTCAGCGCAATTGCCAAAGGTAATGTATACATTTGTGACAGGAGCATTAATACAGAACATAACATTGTGATTTTAGATATAGATTTTAGAGAACACATGCTGCCTTTAAGTTGTCAACTTTTGGGGATGTCCATGCAATGCAAAACCGCATGATTCATACTTTAATACATGGCTGTGGAAGAAGAGGGTATAGATACTGAACTGGTCTGTCTACAATCCTGACCTGTCTCCAACAGAGAATGTATGGAGAATTCTGACACAAAAATGTGATTACAATTACCCTATACTGTATACTGTACTGTATATATCTTAATATAATGCTCACAAAAAATAGGAAATATTTTTTAATGAAATATCCAAAGATGAAATATCTGTAAGCAGTGTACATGGACAAGAAATAACAGGACAAAATAACATCTGAAACACATAATCATGTTTATATGTTATATGTTTTACTGTCCCAACTTTTTTGGAATGTGTGCATTAACAAATTTAATTAACTTAACCAGACGAACAATGAAATATCTTAAATAAATAGTCAAAGTGACTGTAAGGTACAATGTGTGTTCTTTTGAATATGAATTTAAACCTCCTTGGACTGACGTACCTACCTGGAGAAAGTAATGGGAACAGATAAAGAAACAGGTGTGGGGACTCTCCAGAGAATTTTGTCTGCTCAGTTCTGAGTTTTGGAGGTATGCATTTCACATAAAGTGGGAAGCTTAAAACCAGTGGTCTTTTCTGCAGACCGGATGATAAGCTGTAATTGTGAATGTCATTTTAAGTGTCAGAGATGTATCAGACTTCAACTGAGAGTGTGATTACATACTGTCATAACCCCTCTTTAAAACTGTGCCAACTGCTACTGTGGCACAGCAAAGTTCTTTAACTTTTGCTCTTCTGCTTCAGATAATTTGTGATAGTCTGCAAGAACTTGAATGACATCCCAACCTTCATTGTTTTGTAAAGTATAAATATGGATGTCAAAAGAAGATTACTTCTCCTAAAATACCCTGTCATTTACACTTTTTTTTTCCATATTCAGATTCACGTTGCTATAACTTCAGTCTCCCATCTTTAAGCAAGAGTTGTCTAGATAAGATATGTGACAGTAAAGTCATGTGCAAACTTTAGAACTATGCAGTGAACAGTGCAATTTGGCGGCACACTTTGTTAAGGTGACCCAGTGCTCACCACCTGGGTGCCTTCTAGATATTTGCCCAACATTTCACACCCTGTAAGGAAACTAAATATTCACTTACAGATATTAACTGTGGTATCTACTGATTTGGTGTCCCAGTATGCCATCTGCAGTGGGTCTGACAGTGGTCTAGGAGATAATCAGCACAACTTTCAGATATGAATGCCAAAATGCCAGTTCAACCTGGTTGTCTTCTTAGTCTTTTGTTTCCGAAAGATGTACATAATCTACACAGATTTTTTAGTGGTTGGGCTAGTTTTTTTATGAGGTTGGATTTTAAGGTTGGATTGATTTGGGTGCAGATAGCAGAGTGTAGGTATATCTTATAATTAACAGCAACATAAAAATAATGGAAATACAGCTAAGCATCTGTGGACATGTGTACACAGTGTCAACAGGTACAATAATATAAATACTAATTTCACAACTAACCACAAGTTGCTAAGGAGAGGCCTAAGACACCACCTACAACTTTTGCGTAGTCCTAGCAAAGTGGATTTTGTCATGTATTTTGGTATCGCTAAGACATGCCAACCGCCATGCCAACATATGTATCATGCTCTGAAATAGTAAATGAGGACCAATATTGTGTTCATCCAGACAAATAACTGACCTATGCAGTGTATAAAACAGATTTAATGGCAAGAATTATTTCATAGCTCAAAGTAAATATGTCTTTGGTGTGGCTTTTTTGTAGCAGTCATTCAGGCCACCCACAGTAGTCTGAAGATGTCAGTGTTAATTGGATTAATTATACTGGAAGTAAGCTGTGTACCCTGCAGGTATGTCAGTGGGGGTATGTCAGTGGGGGTAAATAAGCTAAATTTGAGGCACACTAAGTACAGAGAAAGAGAGAGAGGAAGAGAAATGGTTGTTTAATCACGTGGATACTCATAGGAATAATCAGTTGTGGAATTTGAGCTTAATGGCCTATAATGTTCTGTTTCCTGATATTAAGTCCAATTTGCAATCAAAGTGCACAGCTATTTACAATCTTATAAAAACATATTTTGTAACAGTTCATCCAACACACTCCTCATTTTTTACTCTCCATCTCTCACCAGTGAAATAAAAAATGTACAGGAAATCAGCCAGTTAAGAAGGAAGGCTGGATACTTTGGAGGGGAAATGAACACATTCCTAATGTTCATTAGCTTAAAGGAAAAATATACTGCGGAACAAATTAATGCAAACTTTAATTTCTGGCTTTATATAAATGTAAAAACCTGGTGTGGACCATAGAATGTGAGGGAAGGAGAAGTATGACCTGAAAGACAGACATCGCATGGCAGATTTTTGTAAGCAGACAAGGGGTTGAATTGGCAAAGAGTAGGATATTTAATGTTATGCTAACACTGTGATTCTCATTATGCTATTTGCAGCATATGAAAAAAGTGATATGAAAGTGTTAGCATTGTGATAACTATTACAGTCAGTAATGTTTAGATTACTGTGCAAGTCATTCAGTTTTCAACTGGTTCATAACCATAACCATCATGGGCCTGACCAAAAATAAGTAATTTAAATGTTATTCCACATGCAATTTGAACTTGTACAGCACTATTTTTGTCTCTGTGTTTTAATGATCAGCACATTTGAGGCAGCAGTACACCTCACTTTAATACAAGTTACTTCTGTAAATATAACAGTATGTCATGTCGTCTTTAAATTATTTCTGGTTAAGCTCTTGGTTTATGCAAAGCTCACTAAATATCAAGTGACCAGATTCGCCCATAAACATTCTTTATTTTGTCAACTTGGCTTAACCCAATAACTGCCAAATGTTTTCGGAACATTTTTTACTTTATTTCTGTCCACCTACATCCCATCACATCCCATCAGTAGGCGAGTTAAAGCACCTGATGCCCAAATGAGGATCATGGTTTTTAATGGGTTAAATTAACTTCACTGATGGTAATTGTTATTTTTTAATAAATTCATATTTTTAATAGTTTAATTCATTCAACTATTTCATTTTAGTGAGGCTACAGAGGGTTCTTGACTCTATCCTGAAAACACTGAGAGCACATTTCAGTAATGAAACCTGGACAGGGCTGCAGTCATACATGGAGTATCACAAGCTCACAGATTAATAATGAAATACACCTAGGGGTAATTTATTGTACACAGTCCACCTACTGGCATGTTTTGGGAAGTGGAAAGCACACAAAAGAATACCACGCAGAGAATAAGGAGAACATAAAATCCTTACAACAAGTTGTTCATTCTCTAGACTTACAGTTTGGTATAACTCATAACATATAATTCTTGTTGAATTTGGAGTTGCTTATTTAAATCTTTGTTTGTTTAGGTGGTTATATTTTTGTGGCTTTTGGCAACTGCGATTTAAAGTGTGTACCTGTCAGTATTTAACCTATCTATCTATACACACACACACACATATATATATAATGTCTATCCTTTGTTGATGCTATTTTTTTTAATAATTTATATATATATATAATTTTTTTTATTTTTTTTATACAGTACACAATGGAGTATGTCTTTCAAAATATAAACTGATCTCCTTTATTCTAAATGTTGTAGTTACATTTTTTGTATATTGTAAACGGCATACATTAGTCATGAAGCACTGAAGCTATCATGCCTGCGGCATCCTCTTCCAGCAAGCTGGACCCCATTTCCCAAGATACCTCACATACTCAGTAAAGCCCTGCTTCCCCTGTAGTCTCATTTCTTAAACTGCACATCTGACACCTATTCGCTCTTCTCAGCACTCAGGCATTTACACTGGCACCTCATTCTTCTATTATCTGTGTCTTCTAGTATCTGTGTTTACACTGATTCTCTGATCTGTATGCTCTTACCTGGTCTACATCCTCTCTGTTTCTGGTTTTTGGACCCCACATCGTGCCTTGTCTCATGCTTTATGACTTACTCCTTTAACACTAAGGCTCATGGACTGCTCTGCCATGTACTGATCATCTTTTTACTTTGATGTTATCTGTTAGATTCCACATCAAAAGCACTGTATATATTGTAGTAGACTGTATGCATCCTGTTTTGTCTCCTCTTTCTGTGCCAGCATTTCTGTACATTACCGACCTCACCATGTTAGATAGACACTGATCACACAGGCAACCAGGCCCTTGGAGTAAGATGCTGTCATAAGCTCTCTTTTATGGAACAGAATTGCAATGGGGGAGAGTAGGAGCTTTTGGCCATGAATCTGGATCTTGAGGAATATAGGCACTAACTGTACTGGTGTGAGACTTTGCAAGCTGATGTTCACCATTTTGCGTCTTCTGGTGCTCAGTGTAAATCCCCTCACACAGCCCTTGTAGACTGCTTCTTCTGACACCCAAAGTCTAGTGGCTATGCCACCATCCTCACTGGCCTTTGAGTTTGATTTTTTTTCAACTAGTGTTTCACTATTTTGACATACCAAAGAATATCCTTTCAGACCTCTGACCTCAATTCATGTTTTCTATATGGTAGACATTTATGACGAGGCACTGAACTATTTAATTGCTTCTCTGGAAGATGAAAACAATTTTCTTAACTTATACTGCCATGAGATCCGGACTGGAGGTGGTGATGTCACATCAGAGAACTCCACTCCCTGGTGTCTAGTAATGTCCCACTTCTTCTAATCTTCCTCACCATCACCTGTTCTTCCTTATTAACTCTATTAACACTGGCACTTCATTCACCTCACTGTAAAGTCTAATTCTTCCTAATCATGCGCTGAGCATTCCAATCTATGCTTACATGGATTATCTGACGTGTTATATTATCAAACATTTCACAATTCTAATTGTTCCTAAGGCAAATTTAGGGGCTGTGGCTGTTCCTTACTATTTTCAAATCAGATATTACACTTTCTAAGATTTTTGAAGAGAAACATCCAGCACACAGACCCAGGAGTTTATTACTGGCATGTAAAAAGAACCATAATGCTACTGATACTGGGGATTATGAGACTGAAGTGACATCAAGCCACTCCAGAGCTTTGAAGTGTCATAGCCGTTTAGGCTAGTACAGTGTCCAATTGGAATCACTCAAATCTCACCCAGCCTTTTAGTCCATGAATTAATGCTGTTCTTTCCTGATGTCCGGAATGCAGCAAATGACGAATCTGTTTTCCAACATTGGTTCACCTGCTCTAAATGAAACCACATGTAGCAAGAGTGAGCCTTGCTAGTTTTGTCCTTAATTGGAAGCACATTGGGAATTGTGTAGAGCTATAGGCCACTGAAGGGATAAGTGTGGGTTCTGACCATGACATTGTTGCTTAGAATGAACATTTGAACAGTGAAAAGTTAATGACAAAGATCTAAGATAGGAAGATCAGTAAGAAAAATTTCTGTAAAATGGTGACGTCTTCCTGTGTTCTGCTGAACATGAACATTGAATTATTCTTCCAATTATTCAGCCATTTGATAAAATCTAAAAAGTTAATTCTATTTCTTATTAATGTACATTCAGAACCTAATCTTAACATAAAAAACAGACATGTAGAAAGTTTTATAAATATATTTAAAAAAACTAAAATATCACATGGTCTTAAGTATTTAGACCCTTGGCTGTGACACTCGTATTTAACTCACAAGCTGTCTATTTCTTCTTATACTTCTTGAGATGGTCCTACTTCTTCATTGGAGTCCAACTGTGTTTAATTGAACTGATTGGACTTAATTAGGAAAGGCACACATCTGTCTATATAAGACCTCACAGCTCACATTGGATGTCAATGTAAATGAGAATCATGAGGTTGAAGGAACTGCCCAAGGAGCTCAGACACATAATTGTTGCAAAAATCACAGATCTGACCAATGTTATAAAACAATGTGGCATTACTCAAGGTTCCCAAGAGCACAGTGGTCTCCATAATCCTTAAATGAAATACGTTTGGGAAGTAGAACTTTATGGTAGAGTGGCCCAACGGAAGCCTCTCCTCAGTGCAAGACATATGAAAGCCTGCATAGAGTTTGCCAAAAAACACATGAAATACTAAAAATACTCTACATTTATAAAAGTTTCTCTGGACTGATAAGACAAAGATTGAACTTTTTGACATTAATTCCAAGTGGTATGTGTGGAGAAAACCAGGAACTGCTCGTCACCTGCCCTATACAATCCCAGCAGTGAAACATGGTGGTGGCAGCATCATGCTATGGGGGTGTTTTTAGCTGCAGGGACAGGACAGCTGGTTGCAATAAAAGGAAAGATTGATGCGGCACAGTACAGACAAATCGTGGAAGAAAACCTCTTCCAGAGTGCTCAGGACCTCAGACTGGGCCGAAAGGTTTACCTTCCAACAAGATAATGACCCTAAGCACACAGCTAAAATAACAAAGGAGTGGCTTTGTAACAACTGTGACCATTCCTGACTGGCCCAGCCAGAGCCCTGACTTAAACCCAATTGAGCATTTCTGGAGAGACCCGAAAATGGCAGTTTACCAACGTTCACCATCCAACCTGACAGAACTGGAGAGGATCAGCAAGGAAGAATAGCAGAGAGTCCCCAAATAAAGGTGTGAAAAACTTTTTGCATCTTTCCCAAGAAGACTCATGGCTGTACTAGCTCTAAAGGGTGCTTCTACTAAATACTGACAAAGGGTCTGAATACGTATGATCATGTGATATTTCAGTTTTTCTTTTTTAAGAAATTTGCAAAAATTTCTACATATCTGTTTTTTCTGTCAAGATGCTGAGTGTACATTAATATGAAATAAAATTATTTTTTTTATTTTAGCAAATATCTGCAATGAAACATAAAGTGATACATTTAAAGGGGTCTGAATACTTTCCATACCCACTATAAAGTCTCATCCGCATAATCTACGTTTTGGTGCTGCACACATCATTACAGTGGATTAGGCTTTCTTGATTTAAAAAATGTTTAATTACTCCTGTTACGAGGCTTACCTTAGACGCATGGTGCACTTACGGCGCACCCCAGCAGCCGTTACAGAGCAACGTGATATCAAACACCTGGGGGTCTACAATAAAAGTACGACCCCCAGCGTTGTTCGGGGCCACGTTGTCAAAGTACTACGGTCCAACATTCGTTGACTTTCTGCCTGGTAGACGCACAGCGCAATTTATTTATTTAAAATAGACAGTAACATTCTGGGGCATTCATAGCCGACGGATGTGTACGGGGAAAACCTCAGAGGTATTAAGTTCTCTAGGGACAGATCCAGGGTTTCCCTTCCCTGTCCTCGATTGGTACCTACCGAGCCTTACTCCAACCGTGCTTTTGTTGGGATGCGCCCCAGTTTGGCTTCATTATGTGCTTGCCGCACACCTGAGCTCCCTCGCCCCCTGGCGCTCCTCTGCGCCATTCGATTTGGGAAGCGTCCCAAACGGCGCTTTACTGTGCTCTTTGGTGTGTAACACCGCCAGCTCGCGCACATGTCAGCTGTAGGTGCCATTTCCACTCGGAACACATCACAGCTGCGTGATTTTCCCCCTTTTGTGTTCTGTAATTTGAAGAGCCTTTTGCTCTGCCTTTTTAGTTATTTACCCTTTCTTATTATATGTCAACCCAACCCAAGCAGCCAAGTCGTAGGTAGGAAAACTTGAAAAATCGGCAGTGTAACAAATGTTTAATGATGCTTTGTGCAGTCTGTAAAATAAAACAGATTAAAATCACACACTAAGTTAGTGTAAATACATAAAACGCATTTCTAAAAGACTTTCAAGTTCCTACAGAATCAGTGCTTAAAGAAGCATAAGTTATCATTATAAGTATCAACGAGTGCATATTTAGATAGTGAAATGTATTTTGAAGTTACTATTAGTTTGCGTTTAAAAGATGCGTTTTATTCCTAAAGAACTTATACAAGTGAAGTAACTTAACTGAAAGGCTGACTAATGTATTAGTGTCTAATTGGTGCCTTACTTGGTGGAAGGGAATAGAGGGTGCCCTTTTTTTCTTGAGTGCACCATAATGAATGTGCATGACGTGACCATCTACCTTCAGCTATCAGTTTTGTTAAAAGTGAGTTATTAAAAATCTGTAGCATATTCTGTGGTTAAACACCATATTTAAAAACACAGTGTCAATAAGCATAAGCTTGTGTTGTATCATTAACTATGTATACAGTGTAAGTACACATCCAGAGTCTGGGCCTGTTAATCCATTGGCTTTGAACAGTGTTTGAACGGCAAAGATTATGAAGGGAACATGGGGCATTTCCTTTAGCAGTGAATTTACTGTCAGGTGTTTATGAGCACTGCTGTACTAACAGCTTTTGGCACAATGACAAGCAAAGTTTGACTATAAAGCCTACTATATTTTGTTGGCTTAACAGATATTGTTATATTGTTGTTAGTGTGAGAAGCAAAAAAGAGGTAAAGAAAATATATATCCACTGGTTTTATTTACATTTTACGTACACCCTTATATGGCAACCTACAACTAATACAATCTTACAACCCAAGCAATTGTGTGTTAAGGGCCTTGCCCAAGGTTCCAACTATGGCAGCTTGGTAAAGGTGGGATTTGAACCTTCTAGTCAAGATGCCAGTACCTTAACCAGTAGGCTACCACAGTCCCACTGTGGTTTCAATGATGAAGTGAAATATGAAAGTGAACACTGATATATTTCAGACGTAAAAGTGCCATATTTTGATATAAATGTAAAGCAATATTCTCTGTTCATTGAGCATCTGGTGAACAAGCTTATATATGCCCAACTACAATGCTTTACTATTAGTTCTGTGGTAATCCCTGCATTATTTAAGAAAACGGCCACATTAAACCTACAACCTATATGTTAGTACCTCCAGTTAGTAAAATCTAACGATTTAGGCGTCGCAGGTCAGAAAAATTCATGTGGCAATGAAATGTAGCCCATATAGACAAGCAATTTTCTGTCATTGCTTTTCCATTGTTTCAGTCAGACAGGTGTCTGCATTGAGCTAATAGACCTTTTTAACAAACACTGCGCTATTAAGGAACTTGATTAATCTATAATGCCTCCTGGCAGGGTATGTGTTGTGATGAACACTGCGGCAAGACCCATTTAGTTGGGTTACCATGAGCCAGTGATTACAGCCTTTCAGAAGCCATTTCCCGCATGCTGCTTTTTTGGTATGTTTAATTCAAACCAGTCATTTGTACTTATATCCTTTAACATCATGAGTTGGCAGCGTTGGTCTCTCTGGTATTGCTGAAGGAAGTGATTTTTTTTCTTGCTGTAATACTGCCCCCTGGTGCACAAAGTTGGGTAACATCCAGTGGGGCCGGTGTATTCAATTAAGGTACTAAAACGAATGAGAACGT
>JAUZSV010445193.1:0-17292 GCA_034780495.1 Parotocinclus cesarpintoi | reverse complement strand
AGCCATTGCTTTTGATGTAACATTAAATAAATAAATAAACAAATAAATAAATAAAGGCAATAATGGAAAACATTTTTGGTCTCCACTGTAAAAATGGTTGAGATGGTGGCACAGAGCATAGCACTGACTCACAGCCGGCATAGATGCCACCAGTGTGAATTTTGCATGTTCTCCTGTCTTTGTGTGTGCATGTTGTGAAGGGATTTTACTGTAATTTCTGAACCATTATTACACATTTTTATTATACGTTGGCCCATCAGATTTTATCTTGAATAGATACACATTGTGTGATTTCTTATAATTTGTCAGTTGTCATTTTATCTATTTGTCTTGCAGCATTTTCTTAATGTTGTACATACTATGTTGATTTGTAAACTTATTTGTTCTGATACTTTTTTCACCAAACATTATGTATTACTTGTACAGAACATTTAATACTAATACTAAAATGCATATATGGATGTCACTGGAATGACATGTGATATTTATGGTCCGTCAACGTGGTATTCTAAAATATTACGATTTCATCTTATTGACCACTATGGCTAGATAACTTCCTCTACAATTACTTAAATTTGTTGGTTTAACAACAATCTGTTCTATCAATAGATCTATCAATCTGTTGAAGTCCATTATAAATAAAGTTGAGTTGTAAGTAAATAAGAGAATCAGGAAAAACACTGAAATCAATAATTCAATAATGTGTTATTATGTAAAATTATTTTGTATTAGGCAACACACAACTACAGCTCCACTGGAGGGATATACATATCCCTATGACTATGGCATGGCTGACCAGTAAAATGATGTGTGAATGTGCTTCCCTTATTTTAAAACCACCAGCTGCCACTGCAGTGAAGGTTGAATTTAAATGGGTTAATGCATAGTTCTGATCATTTCAGAATGAACATCAGAATACAACATGTTCAGCAGAGCTCCTTCATGCCTTGGCCATTAAAGAAATGGTGGAAATGGCTTAGTTTCTAGAGCTGAAATTATAAGTATAATCCCTGTTCTTATTCTATACTGCTCACAGAAATTAGAGGATACTTATTAATGTAATATCCCATAGTGAAATATCCCCCAATCTTTGTGAGTAGTATAAATGGCAAGGCAATAATGCAATTTGTATAATTATATTTCTACGCTGACTTATCCGCTGCAGTGCTGAGCAAATTATATTGTTTAGGCTATAATGAGGTATGTGTCAAATGCCCCTACTAATACAATATGTACCCCTCAGTGTGTAAATTGTGATCACTGTACTTATTACACAACACAAACTGGAAACAGTATGGTTAATGACAAAAAATTAACATGTGACTAGATTAAACTGTACATGCAATTTAAGCTACAAGAGCTAAACACTGCAGAGAATGTGCAAGCAAAAACGAATGTTGAATATCTTTAACTTTAATGTTCATTAAGGCCAACGTTCTTTCCCCCACAGGTCCTGACTATACTAGTGCAACAAGTTCTTTTAATGCCTTGAAATATCACACACATCCAGATGAAGTAAAAAAATCAGTTTAGTACAGGAATTACAAGTTCATTATATCTGCTATGAGTTAAGCCAGTATCCACATTTGTAAATATTCATATTTCTGAGCTCCCCCATCTGTCACACATATGCATATTTTGCTTCCTTTTTACCTCCATTAAAACATTGCAACACTGAACATTAAACAATAAACATTGTAGTTAATACTGCAACTTCTTACTGAATAAATCACAATAAAGTGACCACCTCATAAACTTGAGATGTTTTAGATCCCTAATGAATATATACAAATAAGTGTTGTGTTGCAGTGGACTGTTTTTTTTTTTTTGTTTGTTTGTTTTTTACTTGAGGAGGTTTTGCAGGTTTGGGTATCTTTATTAACCAACATTTTGTTCAATTCCATTGAAGTTTTCTGGTCTGGTCAAATTTGTCTGGTCAAAGCTGAACAAATGAGGGCTTTAAATTTAAGCCAGGCTTGCTGGTTGTATGATTAGCAGCCGTGTGATGAATTCAAGGGTTTGGATGGGTAAGTGAATACTTTTGGCAATATAGTCTTATGTGTGAACTTAAAGCAGTGTACTGATGACACATAATTGGCTAACTCAATATAAAGTTTATCAGGGGGAAGTAGTTCATAACAGGAATTAGATGTAATAAATGAACAGCAACAAAATGTATTAATAAGCATTTGAGCAATTTCAGTTCAGTTTCATTTATACATACATATTCATACCTGTTTAATCCAAATCAGGTTCGCAGACAAAACAAAGTTTTTTTTATTTATATAATATAAACATCGAATCGAATGAGCTATGTGGGAGTCGCATTACCGATTTATTACGATAGATGGCATGTTTGAGTTACAATTTACTGAATGAGAACGCTATTTAACAAGCTTTTTAGCTTAAATGTTACACAATATGAAAATAATTCAGAAAGATTGAATGCCATATGCCGACTATTTCAACAAATATCCAATAAACCATAAAAAAGATCATCTGTGTTTACTAGGTCATTTTAGTGTTTTATACACTGCTCACAAAAATTTGCTTCGATTTCATTAAACACGATAATCAGATAAGCAAATGAAAAATCAAAGTTATCGTGGTTGAGTAAGTGACCCAAGACTCCCCAAAAACACAGACAGCAATGGGGCATGAACAGGCTCAGATTGTCCAGCAGTTCTTGTAGCATCCTATTCCACTCTTGCTCCAGGGTAACTTCCAGCTCAAGAAGTGTTGTGGGCGGCATTGGATGGTTTGCCAGATGTTTTGGTGAGGCCTTGCTTTAATGTCCATAAAAATAAAGTTGTTTCCAACTGCTCCAGCATTAAGTATCACTATTGGGTGCAGGACCTCATCTTGGTATCTGACAGCAGATAGCGATCTATTTCTGATGATGTGGTGCTCGGCCCTCGCTAATTCCTGCCCAAACCATGATTCCACCACCACTGAAGGAGCCCCTTTCTTACCTAAAACATGTATTCTCCCATGTTTCTCGTTTATGCCATATCAGAACACAATGATTCTCAAGCTGCAAACTGAACCATGACACATCAGAAAAGAGGACAGTAGACCAGTCATTACTGGTCCAGTGACGATGCTCATTAGTCCACCACCAGCCTACGGTTTCTAGTGTTGGGCAGATAACAGAATGCATACCATTAGTCGGCAGGCATGCAGTCCAGCACAATGGACAATTTGCATAGTCTGGGTGCATATTGTTATAAAGTGGCAGCAAGAAACTGTCCCACAAAAAACTGCTGCATTTCTGTGCCTAATATTTATTGCCATTAAGGTAAAGTAGAGGGTTATCTATTATTGTGGCAGATGGGCCACCCTGCCCTAGTCTTCTTCATACTGTTCCAGTCTCATCAAAGCGATTCCACAGCCTGCTAATCACACTTTGAGATGTTCCAAGTGTTGTTGCCACTGAGTTTGACCAGCTTAAAGATGTCATATGGCTCTCCAAGCTTCACATTTAAGCAAATCATGTTGCAGAGGCATTGCAAGGGCTGGGAAATTGCAGGACGTGCCCTTTTAAAATCTAGGAACTTACAGATTCTCCAGCACGTTCAGCCTTTAAAACAACTTTGTGACTTGTTTGCTTTTGCGATGTTCTTGTTTAATTAAAAGAACAAAAGGTCCAATGCTTTTTTTTTTTTCATACTCATTTTCAAATATCCTCCATTTTTTCCAAGCAGTGTAGTTGAGCATATTTACAGTGAAAACCTTGTAAGGGAATTATGAGTGCAAAGTAAAAACTCTTTGCCTAGATTACAATTAGTGAGAGTGTTTAAAAATTGTGATATTGAGATCATATCACTCGCTCTACTCAAACAGCCACAAGAGTATCAAAGGTGTCCTGCATTATTTGGACCAAGATATTAGCAGCAGAGCCTTAAAGTCTGGAGCCTATATGGATCAGTTTTTATTATACAGATCTAGGGACACCTTAAACACATTCATGTTATTTGTACCAATTCTAAATTAATGTTGCAGTGTAGCAGGGTACATTATCCTGCCTGACAGTGCCATTAACAAATACCGTCTCAATAAAGGGGTGTACTTGATCTGCAACATTTAAGTAGGTGGTAAATAAAATAACATTCACATAAACAACTGGACGCAAGGATTTTCAGCAGGACTTTATCCAGAGCCTCATACAGAATGTTATTAAGTTAAAGGTTATGTCTGATCAGTGTATATTAAAAGCTGCAGGCCACCCAAGGAGGATGGGTCCCTTATCAAGTCTTGCTCCTCCCAAGGTTTGTTTTTTCTACTTTCAGGGAGTTTTTCCCCTTTCCACTGTCACCCTAGGCTTGCTTAACTTTTGATTGGCCTTTTAAGATAATATAAGATTGTAAAGCTGCTTTAAGACAATACTCTGTTGTAAACAGCGATATATAAATGTGACTTTTTTTTTGTTAAGAAACGTGCTTCAACTGTAAGTATTATGACAAAAAGAAGAATTTCCAAACTCAGTTTTAAAGCTTCAGCTTAATGTAGCTGAAGAAAATGTAGTTAGAATATGAAAAATCATAGCTTCCTTTGGCTAATAATTCACTATAAAAATTTATTACACTTTGAAAACAAATACAACATTGGTCAATGTTAAGCATTATGCTATAAAATGAGAAAAGTGCTTTGATTTCACAACACCGCAATAAAGCAAATAGGTCAGGCACTAAAAGAACATTGGCTTTCAAAAGGAAGAATTCTTCCCAGCCATAATGTTGCAAGGTGCATGTAGGGACAACTTTACACTGAAGCCAGAATAAAATAAAACCTCAGTACTTTACAGTGTGAACAGGAAAGAACAAATCAAGAATAGGCTACATTGCTTCGAAATTTCTGGACCAAGAACAGTTTTAGCAATTCCACTGCATTCAAATGGGTTGCAAAGAATAACAGCAATCCTTTAGCTAAAACGTGGCTGAACAGTTCTACAAATTTCAAATTCCTACACAAGAGCAGCAGGTGGCAAAAACAATAGTGGAAATACCTAGCAATGGGCTATATAAACAGCAGTTTATAGTCAGTACGCTTGAGTGGTCCAACTACAGCAGCTCCATCCATGTGCTCATTTTGGACTCAGCTCTCATGACAGACAAATCTCAGTGCTCTCTTCTTTAGTCTCTACCACCCTGAATACTCCATCCTTCTCCTGTTTCACACTTTTATTGGCTTGGTCTGAAATGAGAAATTCATTTTACACAATTAAGTTATTTACAATGACAAAACTTGTACTAAAGTAAAATGCAGTAAACATTTTGCTTACCCAAAAGGTCACTACGGTCCAACAGGATCTCCAGATCTTTGTCACTAATGACCTTCCCTTTAGTGCCTTTTACTGCCCTGCATGCCATTAGACATCTCCCATTAGCAACGCATAAACAATCAGTTTGGCAGGTCATTATTCAGATTTGTTTTTTCAGGTTTTGTTTTTAAATAGAAGAGTAAACACACAGATAGAACTACATTTTTACAGGTGCATGCATGTGTGTTTAGTAATATATTAAACATTTAGTATTATATTATTTATACAGACATTTTGTTATAACACTGCTTGAACATGCCATTGCTGCAATGTGATCAATATAATATGTTCCTAGTTAGCTTTAAAGCATTAATGTTTTACATGTAAAAGTGCTAGTCTGAATGCCATACCTGTCATAATCCCTGGACTTCAGCAGATTCATCAGTTCATTCATATCCACACAACTTTTGGACTGATTGAGCTCAGCTTTTCCACCTTTAAACCTATCTGAGTAAACAAAACAGGACAACAGTAGATAAAGATTGTGCTAAAACCAGACTGATCCTACTATGAACAGCTTTATTAAGCGGAGTTAGAGGACATTCAACCATAAAATAATCAAAAATGGATATTAAATGTTTCATTTTCTTTTGAGTTGATGCATTTTTATTGTCCATTAAGAATTCTGCCACCATCTTCTCAGTAAAGTCCCCTTATTTTAAACATTCTTGCCAGATACTTCTTACAAGTTGATTTTAGCAACACATCTTTAAGATAACATTTATACATACTCCACCTAAAAAATACTAGAAACCATTACTAGTACAGTAATCTAACATTGAAAAACAGACAGTAAACAACAAGCATGCCAACATACAGGGAGTCTATAGAGCAAGTCTCACTTTAAGAATTAATGTGTGTGGACGCCAATATTGTGGACAAAGTCTGGGCTACTTACGCTTCGTACAAATCTGAAAACAGTCTCTGGTGAGTAATACTTTATAACTCCAAGATGGCAGCTCAGTTTTCAAATGCAAGTACTATACAAAGCATTTAACAGGTTTTTAACGGAACATATCAAATCCCTAATTAATTAAGGAATAACAGGCTCACTACTGTTTTTTTGTGTGTATATAAGTCACAGGAAGGGTGTTGTCCTAAATTGTGTAACAAGGAGCGTGGTAAAGGAGCTTACTTTTATGAATCACCATCTTCTCTAGCTTCCTCTTAGCAGATGCCCTCTCCAAGATCTTCTCATCAATTGTATTGGCTGTGATGAGGCGATACACTACCACAGGCTTGGTCTGTCCAATTCGATGACACCGATCCTGAGCCTGCAAATCTGCCTGAGGGTTCTACGGGGAGAGGGTGAAAAAAAAAAATGAACACAAACATCTGACAATTGTATATACTGTAATCAGTAGTTCTACTGCAGAACGTCTAAATCATGGAGCTTGAGTAGAGATTATATATACCCAGTCACTGTCAAAAATGATGACTGTATCAGCAGCTGTAAGGTTGATCCCAAGGCCACCAGCTCTTGTGCTCAGAAGGAAGAGAAAGACCTCAGGATCTTCAGAGAACTTCTTCATCTGGACAGAAGACAAAATGAACAATAGGCATGTGGCCAAGGTACGATTTGGCATAGTTACTACTGGAGTGGTATTTGTGATTGAAATGTCTGCATACATTTTCTTCTCTGTCTGCATATCTCATGCTTCCATCCAGTCTGCTGTACTCATATCCCCGCAGGTAACAGTAATCCATCAGAACATCCAAGATAGAGGTCATCTGACTGAATATCAGCACCTGCACAAACAAATGCAAGCAAGCCTTAAATACAAATTCAGACATTAAGACATGCAAACAGTTAAACTTAAGTTAATGCTTTGTATATCAGTTACATTAACAAACGCTTGTTGTCCAAAACAGCTCTAGGATTTTGTTACCGAAAATCTAAAAGTAACAACCAAATATATAAACCATAAACTACTTTGCACTTCTAAAATGTGTTGCTTTGCCTTACAAAGAAAATAAATAAAATAAATAAATCATACTACTCATATCTCTAAGCCCACTCAAACTGAACCAGGGTTGTCAACATGTTGGCAAATAAGATAGTACAGGACTGGGGATTTGTGTCAGAAAAATTTAAAACTACATGGCCTTAAAAGCACACCAAAATCCCATGGTGCTCAGTTCAATCTTTTTAGTTTTGGTTCAGCCAGTAATTCTCATTTCAGCACATCATTACACTAAGCCTTCAGACTTGGTAGCGCTCCACTACTTAAAAATAAGAGATATTATACAGCGTTTGAAGTTCACCTTGTGTCCTCTCTTTTTCAGTTCAGGAAGCATACGGTCCAGAATTAAAAACTTCCCTGATGCTTCCACTAGCTGCTCATCGATCTGCACAAGGAAACCGGGTTCACATTAACATCAACTCACTAATTTAGCACAAGTGATCACTGGTCCCTGGAATTTATTTACCTTAAACTCTTGTGTTCCAGGGACTAGAGGGTATTCAATGAGATATGCATGATTGCAGCATCGCTTCAAAAGCATCAGTATGTTCTGGAGTTTCAGATTGATCTGGGAATCCACAGACATATGAACATCTACCACTGGAACACATCTGAAAAAAAACAAATGCAGAAAAAGAAAAAAAAAAAAATTTCAACTTTGCAAAAGGAAATGATTTATAGAAATAAAAATTAATTTAATAACAGGAGCAAGTTACAACTAAACTAGAACATCACATTCACACTGGAGCATGTTTCTGGAACACTGGTGGAATAGCCAAACTCAAATAGTAAACACATGGACATGGAAGTCTTGCAAACGTAACACTTGCAGAATCTAAGGTTGGCATCAAACCTGGGATTTCAGGTGGTGGTGCTTGTGCCAGCATACCACTGAATAAAGATTAAAAACAAAACCTGGTAATGAACTGGACAGGAGAGTAAACCATGACACTTACTCCTGCTGACTCTGCATCTCCTTCTGAAGCTTCTCAATGTATTTCTCTAGGTCATTGGGAGAGTTACTGCTGCTTTCTGAATAGTCCACAACCTTCCGAGACCTGCGCTTCGGGCGGCCAGAGGACGTTATCTGCGACAGTGCAGGCTCCACCTTAAGTTAAATAAGGTAAAATGCGATCACATGCAATAACTGTGCATATTTCCTCTTTGGCAGTGCATCAACACCAGCATGGTATTAAATACTTATTTGCCCCACTATATACACTGATCACAAAAAATTGGGGATATTTCATTTTAATGTTTACCCCCCCACCCCATTATTGTGAGCACTATACATATTGCATAAGGCACATATGTAATCGACAAGCCAGTGCTTACCTTCCCTTGTCCCAGCACATTTGCAATAGTCTTGTCAACAATAGACCTGTAAAAGGATTCCTGCTTGGGCGTGAGTGGAGCATATACCACAATCTCTTTCTTTGGTGGAATCTCCAATGTAACATCCGACTTCAGCCGTCTCAGCAGGAAAGGTGTGAGAATCTGGACAGTATTTCAACAACGCAACGTAAATCAGTTAGAATGTAATGTTTATGATGTTAGTTTGTTCATCTCCTATTTAGTCTTGAATACCAGGATTGGACTGGGAATCGGATTGGAAATCAATTGCATCAAATACCTCTTGTGGTTAAAGTTATCAACACAAAGTTCTAAACTGTCGTCGTAGGTAACTGAAGATGGAATTGACGAAAAGGGAGGATTGAGGTAATTCTGATGTCTGAGGAACACCACTGCTATATAGCTGCAGATTTTAACAACCGACAACCAGAAAAACCATTCACAGCACCACTTTCACACAGTACTATTGCATCTCTCATAGCCAAATTCCAAGAAATCAGGACTGTGCTCGACAAGCTACATAACAGTTGCCCGAAAACCGCTATAGCCGAAACAATGGTTCGAGCAGCCTTTGAGAAAAATACATGACAGCATACACCATTTTCTGTAACTGACTCACCCTGTATATATTTTTTTCCTTAAATCCCTAATTTGCTAATCTTAACCTTAACGGAATTAGTAAACTACTAAAATCTGTTCATTTCTACGATATCATTTAACCGTAAGGAAAGTTGTAATAAATTGCAGCAAATCATTACCAACTTTAAGTCTTAATTGTAAAAGACCTTATCTTTTTAGTAAGAGACTTGAATGTTCCCGTGCTGTGAACTCACCTGGTGAAGCATATTTAGAATGTTCTGTTCCTTCTCATTAGCTACAATATTCTCCACATCAGAGGTGATGCTGCTGATGTCAAACCACGACTCAAAACTGAAAATAAAAGCACAGAATGAAGTGAAAATCATGACTATAACAGCATGCAACAAACACACAAATGTTCATGTACTTGTCTGCATACCTCTTCAAGTCATCAAAGACATCTGGGAGGAGAAAGTTAAGCAGAGACCACAGCTCAGACAAATTGTTCTGCAAAGGGGTTCCTGTCAGTAGGAGCTTGTTGTCAGCATGAAGGAGTTTTAGCTCTCGCACCAAACGACAATTCATGTTTTTTATTCTGTGACCCTCGTCCACAATCAGGTATTTCCAGTGAAACCGCTGAAGAGACCAAGAACAATTTAATTCACACCAGTGCAGATCATTTACGTGTTAACAGAAAATGACATTGGTAAATATAACCTCCACCTTGTAAACTCACTACATGCAACTGCTTACCTGAAGATTTTTCCTATCAATCATGGCTATTTCAAATGAGGTGACAACAACAGAGCACATGTGCAGAGATCCCTGTGGTTTACGAATCTTTTTAGCAAGGTCCATTCGCTCCTTCTGTGAGCCATGGTAAAGCATCACAGACACCTAAGGGAATTAAAAAAACATCAGGCTTTCAAAGTCTACAATCTTGGACAAAGCTTCAACATTAATCCTTAGACTGATTGTAAAATAAACTTCAACCACTGTTCTTCCTCCCTAGGAGAGGTCAACCAATGATCTTGGTACATTATTGTCCAAAGTCACAAAGGAACCCAGGGAACCCCAGTGACTAGGGCTGCCACGATTAGTCGATGACTAATTGAATCGTCGGTCTTTTGAATTGAATCGTCGTTTTTTGGGGTTTTTTTTTTTTTGTTAAACTTTGTTTTTTCTTTCCAAACTCTGGCATTTCCACTGCTGCGTCTGCCTTGCTGTCCTTTACGCACATGCGCAGTAGTGGAAACCGGGGTAGGCATTGGTCACACTATGTCAATACACGCAGGCGCAGAACAAACCTTAACAGTTTAGTTCACCGGGAAGCGTGGCGCCATGCAATGCAGTTGCATAAAAATTCATAACCGTTGTCATGAATTTACTCTCATATCAGGTGTCCTACTTTTTGCAAACCAAAATATGGTCACCCTTAGTACTTACTCATCTTGATAGCTGTAAAAGTTAACATTAGCGATGGTGATTTGTTTTATTAGCCTTAGCATGCATTCATGTGTTTTCTGTAACGTTATAATAGTGATGTGTTTGAATAGGAATGCTAATGTTTTCTAACATTACGTTTCAGTAGTTCATTCGTTTAATGAACTATGATTTTAATTGTTTTTATTTTTAGTTAGCATATAGCTAAAATCTAATGATGGTTATATAATAGCAGCTGCTATAAAAATATGTTTTATATTCAATTAACGTATGATCCGATTAGTCAAGTTTTATAACAAGGTTCTGCTTTCTTAGGCCTAGTGTGCAAATTTGTCTGTATTTGTGTTTATGTCTGATTTAAATGTTAAAGCTGAGGAACATCTCAAACTAAATCCTATTTAAACTTAATGATGGCCTATATGTGAAGTTTATATATTTCTGCATTTATTTACTGAAAGCTTAAATGTACAACAAAATTTTATATTAACTTACCATGTATATTATTATATATACATTTCCATTTAATTATAGAAGCAATAAAACAAAAACAACTACATGGAATAATAGCTAAAACCATTTCAGGGAAGTGAGTAATTAAATTAACACAGATTGCAGGGCTGTACACCAACATGGGTAGTTGCTTAAATTAAGAAGTGTTATTTATTAAATATGCACCAAATCTGAAAAACATTTAACCTCCAACCTCAGACTCTGCCTGTGTGGAGTTTAGATGTCCTCCCTGCATCGGTATGGGTTTATCCCAGGTGCTCAAATCTCCTCTCACAACCCAAACACATGAGCAAGGTTAATTGGTCACCCTTAATTGGTCCAATATGAATGTAACTATTATCACTAATAACAAATATAAATTTAACCTTGCCAAAACTGATGTTAAATAAAGCCAATAAAGCAGATGATCTGATTAAAAAAACCTGGGACTGGTAAGAGGGATCAATATGCTTTAAGAAATCAGTGTAGATGCATTCAGTTTGAACAGTACTAGCTCAACAGCAAAAAGTTATTTCACAATTTCCATAGACATTAGTCAAGCCTCTTGGTCAAGCAATACCGGCTTACCAGAACACCAGCTCTCACACAACGCAGATAGTTGGGTACAAATTCAGGGAGAGGGTGTACAAATTAGCAATTATCCTGTTCGGTCTCAATCAACCCTGGTACATTTGCAGTAAGCATACATGGAATGGAACATGACCGTAAAAAAACAAAATCGTTCAGAATTTTATATCGCACCACATTGCTCCACTGCAAACAGAAGTCTGTTTACTTTGCATATAAAACTCTGTATGCTTTATAGTGTTAGATGCAGAGTGGTATTTAATGTAACATCATGTGCTGTCTTAATCCTGGCAGTGGCACTATTTCTACCAGGTATTATACAGTCATGGCCAAACATTGAGAACGGCAGAAAATTTGGTTTTCAAAATTAGTATCCCGTAGACTATATCTATGTACATATTCCGTATCTTGTAAATATTCCCCCATAAATTTTACTAATACTTGAATGTGACTTTGCACATGTACAGTTTTTTTTTTCCTAATTGCTGCCTTAATAAGGATACTAATTGGCATTTTACCGTTTTCAACAATGTTCACAACAATGTTTATTTCAGTGACAATAAACCTTTCTATTCTACTCTATTCAAAATAGCCTGCTAAAATTATTACAGTGATGATTTCAGTAGCTCAGGAGAAAAGATTAATATGGACAAGACGTCTAATATCACACTCTCATACGGAATAGATTAGCAGACTGGTTGCTTTAAAAGGTAATGGTGCACATGCTTCCTCCAAGGGTCCTCCACTCATCATTGCATTGCATCAAAAGGGTTTTACAGACAAGGACATTGCTGCTTTTAGGACAGAACCCCAATCAACAATTTATAAAATAATAAAGAACTTAAAAGAGAGTGGATAATTTGAAATGAAGAAGGCTTCAGAGAGCCCAAGAAAGTCAAGCAAGGGCCAGTACCGTCTCCTAAAGAGAATGCAGCTGTGTGATCCGCTCACCACCAGTGCAGATCTTGCTCAAGAATGGCAGAAGGCAGGTGTGGGTTCATCTGAATGCACAGTGAGACAAAAGGTTTTGGAGGATGGCTTGGTCAAGTAGAGCAGCAAATGAGACACTTCTCTCCAGAAGTACAGACTGATATTC
The DNA here is from genome assembly GCA_034780495.1 of Parotocinclus cesarpintoi. Classification (NCBI taxonomy): domain Eukaryota; kingdom Metazoa; phylum Chordata; class Actinopteri; order Siluriformes; family Loricariidae; genus Parotocinclus; species Parotocinclus cesarpintoi. The sequence goes on along the minus strand of JAUZSV010445193.1, from coordinate 4,460 downwards.
TGCAGAGGGTATAGGGTCTGGACTGCAGAAGACTGGGTTGAAGGTATTTTTTTAATTGATGAAACCACCTTGGACTGTTTGGGACTTTTTTTCCCCACTGATCATAGAAAAATGATTATGCCGACAAGAAAAGGTGAGCGCTACCATGAGTCCTGTGTCATAACAACAGTGAAGTATCCAGAGAACATTCATCTGTAGCATTGCTTCTCATCCAGGAGAGAGGGTTTGCACCAAATTTTGCATAAGAACAAGGCTATGGATTAGGAATGGAATCAAAACAACATCCAAGAGAAACTTCCCCCAACAATCTAGGAGCAATCTGGAGATAAACAACGCATCATGCCACAAGGCAAAAGTGATAACCAAGTGGCTTGGAGATAAAAAAAAAAAAACATTGACATTTTTGGTCCATGGCCAAGAAAACTCCCCAGATCTCAATCTTACTGAGAACCTGTGGTCAATCCTCAAAAAGAGGGTAGACAAACAAAATCCCTGAAACTGAGATCAACTCCAAGCACTGATTAGGAAAGAGTGGGTTGTCACCATTCAAGATTTTGCCCAGAAGCTGGTATCCAGGATTGAAGTCTTAATTAAGAAGGGACAACATTGTAAATATTAGTATAATAAGTATTTGCTGAAACTGGATGCATTTGTCAATAAAATAAGCAATGTATGGAATGCTTATAACTAAACTTTATTATACTGTAGAAACATCTGACAAATCAAAATTTGTGCAATTTTTAAAACTTTTGGCCATGACTGTAATAAAACATTTCAAAAGGAGATGCACCAAATGCAATATTTTTTGTAGATTCCGATTTTTTATTTTTTAAGAAATATGACTAGCCAATTCTTTTTTGTTCCAAGAATTATAAATTAGTGGCCGATCATCTGAAAACCAGTCAATTCCAGCCACCGGATGTTTTTACTTTTGGTTTGATATTATTTTTTTGCATGAAGTTCATGGTTTTAGAAAACACAATAAAAGAACTGGAATAAATCAACAAGTAGTGCTAAAAGCTAACTACAGCTATGAAAGTATAAAACAGCACAAGGGAATAAATGATTGGATAGATTTACGCAACAGGTGTTCACACTTGAAACAACAAGTACATATTAACAGAGCAACAAACACTTTTTGCCCTTATAGTACTGACTTATCTTGGTCATCTAGATACATAATCTCCAGCACAACGGTATATGGGTTTTATAATCGTAAAACACTGCATATCTTGAGTGAAACATGATAAGGTGTCAAAAAGTTTCACTTTGAAACCTTCAGCTAAAAACTGAGAAACCATAAGACATTAGCAGCGTTTAGCAAATGCCCTTATCCAGAACAACTTACAGCTGCTACAACCAGGTGTAAGACTCAAGTTCACCTGCAATTATTTAATTCAAAATAATGATTTATTGCTGTGTAGCAATTGTGAAAATAAATTCCAGTTTGAATTAAGATTGTGAGCCAAGCTTTATTCTGACATTAAATAACAGGTACGCAGGTATACAGGTATGCAACATTTAACATCCACATGTAATTTTATAAAACAGGACACTAAGCAAAACGTATGCTGACCATGTTGACCATACATTACCATAGTCACATGACCGTTTTAGGCTACTGTACTGTAATTAAAAGCTACCGCTGAAGAAAAAACCATGGAAGAACAAAGAACTATTCCTAACAATAGAACAGGCATACATACATTTACAAATGCAATTTACAAGTTGTTACAAATAAACAGCTGAAACCACCCATACAAACATGACCCTCTAAACACATCAGCTGATTTAGAACAGTCTGTAGTCCAAAAGTGAGCTAATGAGCAAGCAAGTACACAAAGTGAATGAATTAATGGCCGATTTTTTTTTTTTAAATATATGACTAGCCAATTTTCTTTCTCTCTAAGAAGACAGTATACAAAAACAGAATTAAAGACTAATGCAAGGGAAAAGGCTATAGGCAAGTACCTGTCACTAGGTGGCTTTTGCTTGTAACTATCAAACACTGCAAACTTGCTCAAATTGTACTTTACTACCTGCCTTGATAAGAGTCTATTACCACTTCCTGCAAAAAAAAAGCTGAATTTTAACTCACCCCACTCAGGTCTCATATACACCAAGATTGTAAGTCACACATTACTACAGTAATGTACCAGTAATGCATACAACCTTTTAGACTAAATCCTGGGTAGAAATGGACCCACACAATTAAAAACAAAAACTGTGAGGTTTTATGAACTGATACATTCATACACACATAAAAAGGATCACACACAAGAACTCAGAAATAATCTGATCATAGATAAAAAATGGGACCGGGAAACATGCGAGTGGCTGATACACATTTAGACCTTAAGTTCATGTTAACATTAGCGAAGAACACTGTGTTCATATGTGTGGCTGTTTTTGTATGTATGATGGCATCACAAGTACACAAGTGTAATCTAAATGTGAGTATGATTACGGGTACAGCATCTGGAGTTAAAAGACAGATTTGAATTCTAAAGTATTCTGATATTTAAGACCACTGCTTAAACTATGGCTATACAAGTATGCACCTTTTGATATCCATCCAATCAACTGCTGAATTAATAAATGGCAAAGTACATTAGTTTTCTGTAGAGTAACAGATACATGCAACAGAAAACATGAGTAATCCTCCAGGAGTAATGTTTTTTTTCTGCAATATAAAATGAGGAATTCTTGGGGAAGAATGCTTATCTTTTTAATCCCAAATCTAAGCAACTTTTTGTTTGAACAGCAAAGCTAAAAGTCAGACTGTCCGGTCAAATTCATCTGTTCCTCTAAATCCACATTCTACCAGTTCTCCCATTCTGGCATCATAATCACAAATCTTTCTACAAAACAAATGCAAGCTGGAATGTGTTCAGCCCCTTCTGTAATATAAAAGTGTCATTCATTAGTTACAGAACTTCCTGTCATGGAGGAAGCATGTGATTTAGACTATGTTCAGTAACATCCTGCAATCCTGCTGACTGTAAAAAGTTTCGCAAAGCACACTAGGCTGTACTGAACTATAAAATTATGACTAATAAATGATAACTGTATAACCCCTTTTATTCAAGATTGCATGAAATCTGCATGAAAACTGTTGCATGAACTCTTAATAATGTTCTATATTATACTATAAATATGACTTAAAACACATTCTTAAAATAGATAAGAAAACTAGTTAAACATAGGTAACAACAATACTTTACTTGGTAATTTAATTAATGAAGAAAAGAGTGCAAATGTTACCATTCTGTGAGTGAAAAACAGAAGTAAGCAGTTAATTTTGAAGGTACAATTAGAGTCTGGTGATTTGAATCCACGAGATGACAATCAGGTGCGAGTGGCTACACTGTTGCATTTAAGAGTGACTTTTTTTTTTTAAGATGGGCTCAAGGGTGATTACTTGCTATCTCCAAATTTGTTCAAACTTCTTCATTTTTGAGTTTGGGTCTGACGATAGAAAAATCAGTCATGAACTTGACAATTAACCCCTTCTGGGCTGAACAGGCCACACCCCTTTTTAGGGACCTTACAGGATGTGTGACCATTGACCACTCTGTTCTTTAACCTACAGATTTATAAAACGTGTGCCTCTTCTGTACATAATATACACAATACATGTACATAGACAGTGATGCAATATACAGAATAGTAGAAATTAAAATGGTGACTATCTCTTTGGATTCAATATGTCCCAAGCATTCTACTAGTGAAATTGATAAATCTCATGTGGAGGTACAATTATTTGATGATGGTCAATCTGAAGGGTCATGTAGGTTCAAGTGGGTGTGGCCCAAAGTTGGGTGACCCCGTCCATCAACCCCAATTTGGATCCCTTGCTCTCCCCCCTACACAGAGATCCCACAACTTTTATGGCTGATTATTGATGATTGACATGTAAAGTGTAAAAATCAAGTGCAATTTGTTTGGGACTTGTAGGATGTAGGAAGGAGCTGGGGCCCAAATCCTGATTGCCAATTTAGTGGTTGCATGCAACTTTAGGTGGCGCTGCAGCCAACTTACATAGGGGGGACACGATTTTTTTCACTTTATATTGTAGTTCTCATATAGCAGCAACAAGTTCAAATAATAAAAATTTGGAATCTCTATGTAGGTTGAAGAACAGAGTGGTCAATGGTCACACATCCTGAAAGGGCCCTAAAAAAAGGGGTGTGGCCTGTTCTGCCCAAAAGGGTTAATCGTCAAGATTATGACTGATTTTTCTATTGTAAGACCCAAACTCAATAATCAAGAAGTCTACGAACAGGGATCTATCAAAGTCTGGTTTTCATACATATATATATATATATATATATATATATATATATATATATACACACACCCACACACACACACCCACACACACACACACACACACACACACACACACACCCACCCTGATGCATATTTGTCATTTTTATTTAATTATAATATATGTGAGA
>JAUZSV010445086.1:0-17292 GCA_034780495.1 Parotocinclus cesarpintoi | reverse complement strand
AATCCTTATATAGAAGAAGTTTGGGACGGCCAGAACTCTTCCTAGATCTGGCCATCCAGCCAAACTGAGCAATAGTGGGAGAAGAGACTTGGTGAGGGAGGTAAAAAAAGAACCCAAAGATCACTGTGGCTGAGCTCCAGAGATTCAGTAGGGAGATGGGAGAAAGTTCCACAAAGTAAACTATCACTACAGCTCTCCACCATTTGGGGCTTTATGACCCGATGGAGCTGAAAGCCTGCATAGAGTTTTCCAAAAAACACATGAAAGACTTCCAGACTATAAGAAATAAAATTCTCTGGTCTGATGGGACGAAGATTGAACTTTTTGGTGTTAATTCTAAGCGTTATGTGCAGAGAAGACCAGGCACTGCTCATCAACATGGTGGTGGCAGCATCATGCTATGGGGGTATTTTTCAGCTGCAGGGACAGGACAACTAGTTGCAATTGAAGGAAAGCTGAATGCGGCCAAGTACAGACATATCCTGGAAGAAAACCTCTTCCAGAGTGCTTAGGACCTCAGACTGGGACAAAAGTTCACCTTCCAACAAGACAATCACCCTAAGCACACAGAACAACTCTGTGACCATTCTTGATTGGCCCAGCCAGAACCCTGACCTAAACCCAATTGACCCACCAATTCCTCTGTTTTGTGGTGTCAATAAATTTGGTGAATGTGGTATTTCACTGGGTTTTCGTTAGCAGCCTAGTGATTTAATAAAATGATCCAAGAATAAATGCTCCAGATAGAAACATGAACAAATTGTATTTGTTTATATTTGAAAATACTAGTTATTTTAATTATTTTGCTCTGGCTTTAGGCGGCTGGGCTTAAAACAGTATCAGGAGGCATTGATATAAACATAGTATTAAAACCATGCACTACTTATGTAATGCAGATGGAACAGAAAAATATGATTAAATAACTGGCTTACACCAAATCAAATGACAATATGGAGTGCACCACTAATGAAAATAAAGGCCTTCATGAAAATACAGACATATGAGTAAAAAAGACAAATAACTGGTACAACTATATAGTACACAATGTATAATAGTAATATATGTTGGATAGTATTGGACAAGGGATAATGTTAGGAACTAAAAAGAATACACTACTTACTTAAATTGCATCACTTGACTGTGTTCATTAAACCTTGTGATGATGCTCACATCAATAAATGGTTTTGGCTCTGAATAAGCACAAACAGAAAAAACAATTTTTAAAAAACAAAAATGTATAAAATAACCAAAAAGTTTATTTGCTGGCATCTTAATGTCTACAGCACATAAAGCAGCTAGAGCCTTGCCTGAGTCCAGAGCAACAGATTTTGGTGGTGGTACAGGGTGAAAGACTATTGGGAAGATGGCCCCTGTTATCTGGTTATCCACCTGAACAAACAAACAAAGCGGTGGCCACAATTCAAAGGTTACATGTTAAGCTTTTGCAGCACACTGAAATGTCATTATTCACTTTACAACTACTTCTACAAATAGTTACAGTTCCTTTAAACAGTTCCTTTGAAACAGATTTGTGGAGAAAATGCAAACTACTACCCCAATTTAGAAAACAATGATACAGAATTGAAAATGCATATTAAAAAAACAAACAGTGTTTCTAACATTTGCTTTGACTTTTATTTCATTAAAGACAGCATAAACCCAAGATATTTCATGATTTGCGTGGCCAGCTTCATTTAATCATAAACATACATTACTGCATTCCAGGCCTGCAACACATTTCAATCAAAGTTTGGACAGAAAAATTTAGAGCTAGTAATGAATTAAAAAAAGATAGAACAATGTGATTTCAAACAGGTGATTTGTCACAAAAGCAGGATCCAGGAAAAGCAGGGTCTTTAATGAGCAGACATAATATTCAGAATGCATGAAAAAAACACTAAAATGCTTAAAAGCAGTATACCTCAAAAAAATTGGGTAATGTTCCAAATTGTAAAGGAAAGGAATTTCAGTTTGTAAAGGTCAAGAGCACAAGATTTTGCTGAATTCCCTGTGATCTTCGATCCCTCAAGTGGCACTGCTTCAAGAATCGCCACTCAAAAACCACTGATATTGGCACAGGGGCAAGAGATTACTTTGGCAAACCTTTTTCAAAGACTATAATACAGAGTTATATTCACAAATATCACTTAAAACTTTACTGTGCTAAAACAAATACTCGTGTTTACTATTGTCCAGGAGGTGCCAACTTCTCTGGCCTTGAAGACACCAAGAATGGATGGTCATGCACAGGACACGTGTACGGTGGTCTGACAAATCAGTATTTCAGGTCTTTTTTTTTTTAAAGAAATGGATGCTGTGTGCATTGGACCAAAGACAAAAAGGAAACTGTTATATGCAACAAAGCCAAAAGTCTGGGTCTGTCATGGAAGGGGTTGTATTAGTGGCCTTGAAAAAGCTTATTTCCACTTCTGTGATAGCAGCAATAATTTAGAAAAGTAGGCTGAGCTCAAGATGTCATATATTCCAGTGACATCCATGTATACAAGACTGGCCTGCCTGCTGTCCTGAACTGTCCCCAACAAAGAATGTGTGGAGAATGTCGAAACAAAAAATGCAAAAACGACAACCCTAGACTGCTGCAGGATCAATGGGACAAAATAACACATGAAACACTAAATCGGTTTGGTATCCTCTGATAGAAGGTGATAAATGCGACAAAACATGACATATCTCAGGTTTGCACTGTATTCAATGAAACACATGTAATGAAATGTAAAAAACACTGTTTTATTATGGATTTTTCATACTGTCTCAACTAATTCTGACCCCAAACTATTAGGGGTTTTAATACTTTTTTTTTTATTAATCTTGGTGCTCTCTCGTTTATAAACATACTTAAATAAACGAACCTTGGTGAAAGCATACATAAATGGGATTTAAGATCATCATATTCATATTACTTGTTCTGAAATCATTCCCTTCTGCATGGGCTACCTGCAACCAGTGAAGCTGGGCTCGTACACTCCTCTGGTGTAGTGACTGCTTCAGTTCAACGTGAATGCCAGGTAAGAAGTTCCTCCGAACAGAGCACGAGTAAGGATGTCTCATCAACATAGGTGTCCTTGCAAAGTTCACCTGAACAATATACTCATATAATAAGCTCATTCCATGTTATCATGAATATAAGTTTATAATGGACAGCTTTCTGTACTAACCTCAATCCCTGTTTCCAGCTTCAACCAGCCTGGCTCTGTTTTGCCACTGATATGGATCTGGTAAGCCTTCTCCAATACACTTATGTTCTTTTGGCTAAAAGACTTCCAGCGATTCTTTGGTCTCATCTCCCAAACCACACCAGAACTAAATATTTAAATAATCTGTTAGTGACTAGTAAGTATCTATAATTTTAATGATTGTGTTTGTGTTTTGTGTGTTTGTGATTGTGTTTAAACTTCAATAAGAAGAAATGATAAGCAGTTTAAATCATTTGTATCACATTATTTTAATGCACCTATCAAGGCTTATACTCACCTAGTAATCCCAACATATGCTACCTCACGTCTGTTGTCATTGTTGACAAGAGACAGACCCAGGTTCTGTAATGAAATGCTGACTTCCTGCTGGACCTGCCTTAGCACCTCAGCCTGACGAGCTTTATTCACAACAGCCACATCTTCAGTAAAAAGCATGATGCGCTGCCGGCCATCCAAAAATGACACCCAGTATACCTGACCAAAGCCTTCAGATGGAAACTGCCCACACTCGTCCTATAAGTTGCAGCCAAAACATCAATACACAAGTTGAACACAAAGACTGGCGCTTGGTCGTCACATTATGTTCTGCACAGGGAAGATTACAGCTGCATTCATAAAGACAGTGCAGATAATATTTGTAATATAAAACGAGAAATTTAAATTTATTGTTATAGGATTTCAGTAGATACAAACTAATTATCATTCAAAAGCAGACTCTAAGATGTAGGTCCAAGACTTATATCTCATTTGAGATGCATTACTCTTGTCCTTGGGTCTGGAGTAATCTCTAGTCTGCCCACTCTGTTGTGCCTTTACAGCTGGTAACCTGTTGTTGTGATAGGTGTATTGGGCAGAGTAACTGCTCTGTAGGTAGAGACTTGTTTTTATAAAGAAAATTATTACATTTTCGTTTATTATCTTTCAGTATTTCACCTACCTACTGATCAATTTCATATTTATGTAATTTCATTTAATACTCAAATATAACATCTAGGCTATTCCAAGGAGAGATGGTTCTGCTTTTTTAGTCTTGCTCCTCCCAAATTTTGCTCATTTGGGTTGTGAGCCTAGATGGTTGTAAAGCCAGTTTGAGACAATGCTCTGTTGTAAAAAGTGTTATATAATTAGTTTTGACTTGACTAGCCAATGAGTACGATTCAGTGGATTTTAGTGATTTGAACAGCAACGTGGAAATATAGTGTTTGTGCAACATAGTGTTACTCTTTAGAAGCCAGTAGCTCTTTAGAAGCCAGTTGCTTATGTAACATGGTGACTATATGTATATTTTAATCTTTTGTCAGAATTTGTTAAATTTTTGGCATGAAAATGCCATTTTTCCAATTTTGCCAAGATAATGAATGTATTTCTTAAAGATTATAATCTATGTTAACATGATTGCATAAAGTAACCTCAGATTATTTGCCAGCTGATATGCTGGCAAATACTCGTTCATCGAAATACTGAAATGCTGATGTTTATGTTCATGGAAACAGCATAAGATAATACTTTGTGACAAGGTAGATGCTTTGTCCAAAAAGATAAATTGTGAACAAAATCAGGAATAATCAGGAATAATTATCAAATAAGTTAGTGTTTTAAAAATGCTCAATGGGGTTTAGGCTCCCAACATCTTTCAAGATAACATTTTCCACAGCACTACCCCAAATCAGCTCGCACTTGTAATAGTACAGATTGTGCCAACGAAGGCATACTGTTTAACCTTCATTCTTAACCAGGCATGTTTTTCTTCTTTCTAAGTCTTGAGGTGTCCAGTCCAGTCCAGTATTTACAATAGGTTCTGCATTCATGCTTATCCAAAGTAACTTCCTACTAGCAAAAATGAATTTGAACCATCAAATCGCTATCTGCCAATTATTTTTATGTAAATGTATTTATTTATGTAAATTTTCTTCCAAACTGTATCACCTTTTGATTCAATGCACTATACACTCACCAGCCAATACAGTCAATTCCGGTTAATTGGACCACCGGTTAATGGGACCAGCCGATTATTCAGACCAAATCAAATCCTATTAAATACATGTAATGTTATTCCGCTTATTTGGACCAAAATTCTTCTTAATCGGACCAAAACGTGTACAGTATGTAATATCCGTATGTAAAATCCCAAGAAACTCTCTCTGGCATCACTACCCGAAAACTCTACCCTTTACTGCCACCTACAGGTATTTGCTTAACATTTCCATTTACTACAAAAAAAGAAAGCCACAAGTCGCATCTTAGCCAAGGCTAAAGCGGATCAGATCATAGAACGTTGACTGGAATTTAGTAAGAACTATATTGTGTTGTAGATCGTTTCGAAAAACTTGTTTGAAAATTTATTTTTCAATTAACAAAGTTCATAAGCAACAGTAGTTCTTGTTTGTATGTTCGCTATACGTGTAAATCGCACAATAATGGTTTAATAAACAATTAATATGTTACATAGCACGTCCCGTCTTGTTTGTTTAATCGGACCAGCCGGTTATTAGGACCAAAATGACCGTGTCCCGATGTGGTCCAATTAACCGGAATCGACTGCATATTGGGTACATCTGTTCAGCTGCTCATTAAAACAAAAATGCAATCAGCCCATCTTGCAACACCAACTCAATGGATTTAAGCATATTGGCATATAGGAATAGTCAAAGAAACCTCTTAAAGCTCAAACCAAGCATGACAATGTGATTTAAGTTACTTTAAATATGGCATGGTTGCTGGTGCAAGACAGGCTAGTCTGAGTTTTTCAGAAACTACTCAAGTACTGGGATTTTCACATTTTCACAACAATGAATTTTGCTCAGAGAAGAATGGCCATAGTGGTCCGAACTGATAGAAATGCAACATTAACTCAAATAACCACTTGCTACAATTGAGGTATTATAGAGAAAAACATCTCTAAATGGGAAACCCTGAAGCAGATGGGCTACAACAACAGACTTTTTGACTATATACATTAAATACATAAAACAGCTTACGTAATATATAAAACCTGGAACCTCTGTGGGTTTCAAACAGAAGTACTGCTGGCTTGCTGAAATACATAGATTTCATTCACTTACAACTCCAATTTCAATTAAGTTGGGAAAATGTGTAAAGCATAAATAAAAACAAAAAATAATTTTCAACCCATATTCATTCAAATACACTACAAAGACAAGATATTTAATGTTCAAACTGAATTTAATTGTTTTTTCAAATATTCACTTATTTGGATTTTGATGCCTGCAACACGTTGGAACATAAGACTGCGAAATTTGAGGAATGATCAAAATGTATGGAACAACCCAGAGGTATAAACGTAGCATCGATGAAAGGCATAGTCATTACCAAGCAAGGCAAGGATGGGATACGGTTTACCACTTTGTGAACAACTGGATGACCAAAAAGTCCAACAGTTTAAGAACAACGTTTCTCATCATGCAATTGCAAGAAATTTAGGGATTATCATTATCTACAGTCCAGTCAAATACAATACAGTCAGAAATATCTGTAAAAATCTCTGCAAAAAGGTGGCTAATCCAAAAATCATAAGTGAATGCCTGTGACCTACGATCCCTCAGGCAGCACAGCATTAAAACCTGACATAATTCTGTAACATTATCATCACATGGGCTCAAGAACACTTTAAAAAACCAAATGTCAGTGAACACAGTTCATCACTCCATGTACAAGTGAAAGTTAAAACTCTATGCAAAATAAAAGTCATATATCAACAACATCCAGAAACGCTGCCAACTTCTCTGGGCCTGAGCTCATCTGAAATGGACTGACACAGAGTGGAAAAGTGTCCTGTGGTCTGACGAGTCCACATTTCAAATTGTTTTTGAAAAACCTGGACGTTGTGTCCTCCATTCCAAAGAGGAAAAGGAAAAAGCCAGAATCTCTGATGCTATGGTGGTGTGTTAGTGACCATGGCATTGGTAACTTGCACACTGTAAAGGCACCATTGATGCTGAACGGTACATACAGGTTTTGGAGCAAAATATGCTGCCATCCAAGCAAGGTCTATTTCAGGGATGCCCCTGTTTATTTCGGCAAGACAATGCCAAGCCACATTTTGCACGTTACAACAGCGTGGCTTTGTAGTAAAATCTGTGACGCATTATCGTTTTGTTGTTTTCTGCCAGGTTGTCATTCATTCTTTTAAATTTCTACAAACTTGTAACCACATTGTCCTCACTTAAAACATCTACCAATGTTCTTAAGGTCCAGTTGATGCTGCTATTTAGAAATAAGCAAAATGATTGAAATACATAACAGTCCTCTCATAAAATGAAAAACAGTCTTACTGGTGTTGTTGGTGTTGTCAAAATAATATGTCAAAGTCCAAATTTTACTTACAGTGTGAAAGGAATTGACCAATATTTATTAATTCGCCTAATGAAAATTCACTTCCCGAAAAAAAACAAATCATTAATGAATGAAATGTACTGTATCATGCCATACTGTATCAATTGTTTGTATATTTAATTAATCTAGTCTGTGATGTATTCTGAAGTACCCATTTTTCAAAGGGGAAGGTATAGTGTTACGCAGTACTAGAGAATATCACAGCAGTGTCTGTGTGAGACTATACTAAAGCAGAGAGCTCACAGTAAAGACTGCCAAGATTTCATATTCACAACTTGATTTCACCTCACTCTTCTCTTGAGCTGTATGATGTTTAAGGTTTGCTCTGAGGGAAATTGAAAACCTTAGGCAAACATTTCTTGGATGGATAGAATATAAGCATAACGGCCAATTCTCATGGGTATACAGCAGAATTAGCATGGCAGTGCATCACAGTCTGAAATAAAACTGGGCAAATCATTCCATATCCAGCAAGACAGCAGAAGACATTTTGCAAATACATTTTTTCTGGAGCTAAAAGAAAAATATTTTGATGTGTATTTGATAAGCTTCTGACAAAGCTGTTTGTTTTGACCTTAGAGAGACATCCATCAAAAGACACTGGTTTCATTTAATCTTATCAACAGGCTCCTGTTAGATCAAAAATAATCCATTTGAACATTTCAATGCACCATAATCCACCAGGGTTGCGTTTATTGTATCTGCCACGTGTATACATGCGGATATGATTCTCCACCCTTTTTACATTCCCAGATCTTTTGTTATGATTCTTAGTGCTTTCTGGGAACAATAATAATTTCTGCAGTAAATAGAGTGGTCGCTTTCATTCATGCACTTACTCTTTCTCTTTGAAGAATCTAGGGCAGTAGAGAGCCTGGGGAGGGACAGGATTAATGCACTAATTCCTTTCATGCATTATTCAAAAGGCAAAAGGTGCTCTTGACTGTAATCCACAAAGTGAACAGCACCCTAACTCAGTTAGCCACCACTCACATTTCACCTCATCATAATTCTGCTGCCTTTTTCTGTCACGCGTAATTTAAATCAATACGTATCACTTATTATACTGGATTTTTGCATGGTAATGCTTTGAGAATCATGCATGGTTAAACATTTACTGGTGTTACATTTTAACTGAATCACTGCATTGGTACAGTGTGTCAGTGGTTTTTTTTTTTTGCATAATAACCCTGGTTTGTGTCAGTGTGCAATCAGACAAATTGCTTCTACAGGTCAGTTTCCTTGCCTTCAGTTCATTGTCTTATATATTGCCTTTATAGGCTTAAGGCAAAATACACAGGAGACCATTTATACTTTGTCAATTAAACTATATCTAACTATCTATCAATTGATAAGACACTCACAAAAGCATCAACATCCATGCAGATATTGAAAACATATCATATCCTCTAATCTGAATGATCATAATTATTATTCCAGCAATTTCAAGTCATAGGAAATCTGATAGTGGGAAGCATGGTGACATGTAACAAATGGTGGAACAGTATGATTCAGTGTTAGCACAGTGTGATATCATAAAGCTCACTAGTCTGTAGGTCAGCTCGGCATGACAGAACAGGTTGGGCAATGGTGTAACCATGATAATGACAAAATATTAAGGATGATATTGTAAAGATGTGGCATGTCTTGTAACAAAGACTTTTTATCTGATAAATTCTGTGCATGTAGGACAATTATCAAGAAACAATACAAAATATAACAATAATAACAAAATAAACATAATACAAAATACATTTTTGTCCTAAACCACTCTATAACTGAAGCAAATCCAGGCTTTCTATTATTTTGTATTTAATAATAATATATAATAATAATAAATAATAATTTGATCCAATTTAAATGTGCCTTGATTATTATAATTATACTCCAAATAATAATTAGTTACACAAGAATTCAGGAAAAAATGCATTCTTGGCACCTAGAAAACAGATTGTTTAAACCTCTTCCATACATTGTAGATATATTTTACAAATGTAAATACATTTGTTCCGACTCGACCTAGTTTGTTTTTGCTAACCTCCCTTACAAAACAACAGCTCCTGGGAACAAGAGAGATCCAGTAAACCAGTTACTGTATCTTGTTTAAACTGCTGGTAATGAAGAGTCATGTAGTAAATTAACAAGAGAGGCAAAAAGTTCACTGATCCCAAGATAACGGTTATGATCACTTTGATCAAACAGGAAAATCTCCCAAACATATAACAATGTCATTCAATTCTCTTGTACTCTGGGTCTAAACTAGTGATTTTCTGATGAAACATTGTGCTAATGTGTCACATGGGCACTTGTAATAATAATTTCTGATGCTGGATTTTTACGTATACCAACTGTTGTAAAGTTATAATTACCTCAACGATACTGTAAAATCCACTGTAAAATTCCAAATACTTGTAAAAACTACTTCTCTTTGTTCCTGTACTCTTTATATTGGTTAAATAGGAAGAATGGAGTCTGTGCTCAGCAGCCATAAAATAATTGTCATGATCATTGAGTGCAGTACACAAGTTAACATTAAACATTTGTGATATCATGTGGTTAATACACCAACTGTCTAAAATTAGTTTTTGATTTGTTTTTTAGTATAAATAGTGAATGAATCAATCAAAAGACAATGATCATCCTAAAGAGTTGTGGGAAAACCTTTGCATTAGCAAGAGCAGATCATTCAAAATGTTTAATTGCTTTTACAGTAGTTGCAGTCAGAGCGACATCCCAAAGAAACAAAAAAGTGGCTCTTTGATGTCAAGAAGGAATCCTGAAAAAATAAGTATGTAAGCAATTTGAGTCTGGTTAAAGGTGCAGTGATGTATTGATTTAAAAAAAAGGAAGTTAATAGACAAGAGGAGGACCCACAAAAGAGAGAGAGACAGAGAGAGAGACAGAGAGAGAGACAGAGAGACAGAGAGAGAGAGAGAGAGAGAGAGAGCTTGTATTGTAAAAAGCCAGTATAGTAAAACTATTATCCTTCTGTATTTAAAGCCAATGCGACGAGGCAGAGGCAGTATTACATAAATCTTTATACAGTTGAACCTTTGAATTCAAACATCTTATCACGTGAACAATTTGGGCATTGAACAGTACATTTGAGTTTTGGGGGGTTTTTTTCACCTCCAAATGCAAACAAAATTATTGGCTGTAAAGTTTAACTTAATTCTCACTTATTTCATTTTGTTAAATAATCACTCATTTTATGTCTGTTGGCTTTATGCATTGTATTACATTAATTTATATTATTCATACTTTCATTACAAATTAATAAAGGCAAAAACTGATTGGAAAAGATTCATACTTCAGTACTTTTTATGGGGACATTTGATTCCAACATTGAACAAATTAGAGTTTGAACAGCCTTCCAAAACCAATTAAATAAAAAGGGCAAGATTCCACTGTACCTTGTCCTCCCATTATTATCTGATGTTTAATGCTAAGTGTGATCTTCCAAATCTCCCATTTATCTTTAATACTGCACTAAGCACATAACTTTTTTTGGTTTCATAAAAATGTATACTTTTTTTTCTTACTTCTAGTCTCTGTAGCCCAAGTTAGAATGGAATTGACTGGTTTTTCATTGTTTCTGTTAGATTTCAGGAGTGGATACTATTACTTTGGTTTTAAAGAAGGCAATGAGGCTTATCTGTACGCAAGTGCCTGTGGATTCAAACTAATACAAAAACTGCACATTAAGATTCATCATTATAATTATAATGATATCAAAATTAGACAGCCTATATTTGGAACATAACTTTTTGCCATTATGCCCTGAGCTGAGAGCAATAATCATGGAGCTTCAGTAATTCAAACTAAGTTATATATTTTATGCAGCCTGCAAATGTGAATAGTGAAGTGAGAACAGCTTGTGGGGGTTCTAGCTGCTAGCATTGCACTGTAGCAGTTGTCATTAATGTACTCATAATCACTGCTTCTGTCATGATTACTGAAAATGTTTAGCAACATGCTGCTGTTTTTTTATCACATCCAGGGAACTGTAAATACATTTACATAAGAAACAAAACCAGGCGGTTCTGTTCTGTATGTTTTTGACATACTTGGGAAGACTGACTAGCTATTGTAGTCCAACAGAATAATGCCATAAAAAGTTAGACTGTAATCACAGAGGCTGTACTGTATTTCAACTATTATAAATGTGGTCATAGTGTTTTCATAATCCATCCATCCATAGTCACTTGTTTGCTAATTCTGGGGAAACAACTTAACTTAGCTCTGGTGCTAGAGGAATACAGACTCTGCAATACATTACCACACATATTTTGTATCATCTATTAAATGGAGTAAATTGAATGATGAAAGAGCATGTGTAACTTGTTATATTTCATATTTTATTCATGCACATGTCTATTTACACTGCAGACTTCCTCTTTTAACACATATATTGCATTTCCAAGGGCAGAGGAATGGAGTGATTATCGGAGTTACCATATCAACTCCAACCTGATTGTCCATTCTCTGTCATCTTTTCTCATTAACAAGGTGTTTCTGTCTGTAAAACTGCCATTCACTGGATGATTATTCCTTACCGTAGAACTCTGAGTACACTCCAGAGACTGCTGTGCGTCCCTTCTGTGTTGAGTCTGCATGTCCTCCCTGTATCCACATGGGTTTACTCCGGGTAAAAAGCCAGTCCAAAGCCATGTGTGGTAGGTGTTAGGTTAGTGTCTTTAAAGTGCTCCTAGAGTGTGAGTCTGTGTGCTCTGTAATTTTTAGGTAACCTGTCTAGGGTTGTTCCTGCCTGCCTTGCACCTATGCCGCCAGTTGGGATCTTGTCCAGGATCAAGCAGACAAGAAAGTGTTGTGATCTGGTTAAAAATGTTAGATACTTTCCTCTGGTTCTCTGATCTTTTACTATGGTTTTGTCATCTGACTGACATAAGACTTCATGACTTCATTGTCCAGACAGTGCATATAAGGTAAATGAACAAATGAATGATGAATACACACCTGATTTGACTGATTTCAATGACTTCCTAGGTATTTGTTCAAATTTGTAATATCTGCATTGTTCCAGCGAAAGCTGGCCATCCATGGAAATTGAACGGAATTAAAAATCAGATCATATGAAAATAATGGAAATAAAATAATTCAATTTGTAACAGTGTTGGTGATAACAATTTGTATTAAAAGTAATTAAAGGTAATTTAAAAGTAGTTAAAGGTAATTCCCAATAGTAATATTATGTCAGTGAAGAGTACCCACAGTGATGGAAAGATGACTGCTTATGTATGTGTCTGTGTGTACTTATACTTGATTGAATGTGTTTATGACCCTTACTGTTTGGATGCTAAAATAAGATTACATACTTTTGCTGTGGCAAACAGCAAACAATCTTTATATGCTGTCTCTGCTGCTTGCCTGATTCATTTATCCTGCTCATTATATCCTCCCTATTACATTTGAATCAATGGCCTAATTCAATTTCTGGCATGATTTATATAATTAGCTATGAAATTAGACACAGACATACCCACATTGACAAAGCATACTGCTGATGCTTGCCTGGTTGATTTTAGTACTATATTGCATACCTCTATTTCTGTTTATTTTCATTCTCTGCTGCATATGGTTTTCAATCCTCATGTAATAAGAAAGGTGTATACAGTTTTGTACATTTGTAGATAGATACTCTCTGTGACAGATATTCAGAACACCACCCAATTACTTGCAGAACATGCAGAGAGAGAGAGAAAGATGGATAAGGAGTCAACGAGTCAGCTGAGTATGTGAACGTGATAACCAAAAACACTGCTCTTGAATGTAAAACACATTTTAATGAAATGGATAGTCTAATCTGGTACCTAATGGTACTTAAATAGTCTATCTTGGGTCAAGAATTGGGGCACTGTGACCTTGGTGCAGTTTGTGCAGTTATCACATATACATTCAAAGCATTCCCTTGGCAAGAAGACACATTTATGCATCATGTTTGATGCTTCAGTAAACAATGCTGCTCCTTGAACGAACAAAACATACTGGCTTCTGTTAGAAGACCTGGAACTTGTGTTTAAAGAGATTATACATACCAGTTATATCTTGTAAATACAGGATCTCCCAACAAAAATGTGTCAGGCATTTGGGTGTTTCAGAGTTTGACTTGCTGTTCCAAATAATCCTGTATGTTTTAAATCGGATTATGGTTTGGTAGTATTGCTGGCAGTCGAAATTTAGTGACTTCTTTGACAAGTGCCCTTTGGTATGGTGTTACAATCCAAACAACTTTATTTTTTCTTTTGTTAAATTTTCGTTCATACTGTTCACAAAATTAGGGGATATTCAGGTGATTCATTTTCATGAGCAGTATATGTCTGACTGCAACACATTTATATGTGTAAGGTCATTGACATCATTACATTACATCAGATGCCTTCAACCAGGGTGACTTACAATTGATACAGTCTTAAAATCCAAGTAATTGTGGGTTGAGGGCCAGTTTGCAAGATGTAAGACTATTTTAAAGAGCAATATATCAGAAGATACTACCTTATGTGTTTTGCAAACAGTTCAGAGTCAGGCAAACAACTGACCAGTACTACATACACCAGGAGGATTTACATTATTTAGCAAGTACAGCATTTATCAGCAGTAACTTTAACTGAGCAGTTAAAGGTTTCGACCTTGCCAGATGGTGGCAGGATGCTGTAGAGATCCAACAACTGCGATTTTCTTATTTACTAGGATTTCCTCATCATGAAAATGTGTTAGCAGCAGTCTCATAAACAAACTAGCGATTGGCTGAGCCAGAATAAAAGGAAAATGACGGATGAGCAAACAACTTTACAGTTCATGAGACTGTTCACAGCACAACAATTCAAGACTGTGTGATTCTGTTATTATATGTTTCAGACAGCTACAAAGATGCAGATCTTCAGAACAGCTAATAGGACTGTTTTATGCTTCTGTCATCATCAGTATTATCCAAACTAAACACTCCAGCATCTATACTAATAGCAAGCTAAACACCTTGACTCACCATACTCAAATGACAGATGAATTCACCCTGTTCAAACTTGCATTCCTCCATATCAAGGATGTGCACCTTGTCATCCTTGAAAGAGTGGCCACTGGCCTGTATATGGGTGTAAACCACAGAGTCCTGGCCTGATGAGGTAGCTCTTCTACTGTCACGATAGTGCATCCCGGAGATCCTGCAAGACCATTCCTGTTCTCACTAAATCCCCAGGATCCCTATCAGGTTTTAGGAACGGAGCCCAGAATGCAGTATCCACAGACAGACAACGAATAAGGGGAAAACAAAAGAACATTTATTATAACAAAACACACATATACCAGGCATAACTCAAAAGGGGAGAAAACGACAAAAAAAAAGGGGGAAGAAAAACGGAACGGCTTTTGAAGCCGGGGACTGCCCTTTACGGCCGAGGATCACAACATGGCCAGACACAGCTGTGGATCCGGGTATCGCTACACTAACGATCCTGGGGCGGCATCTAGCGGCCGAGGTCCGGAGACGACCCCTCCGGCCGCGGATCCAATCGCGGGCCGCGGATCCTGGGTCAGCCCCTACCAACCGCGATTCCTGGGTGCCATCAGCTGCCGGGGAATCTCCGCGGTGGAGTCCAAAGAGGACTAAAGTAAAAGGAAAAAAAAAAATGAAACTAAAGCGCGCACGACGGGGAAACACTCACAAATGGACATACTAACGTAATGAGCCGGAGAACATGAATGTGATCGTCGGGCTTAAATAATCAAACAATAATTAACACAAATGAAAATAGGTGCGTAACGAAAAAGAGCTAACCAATAGATGGGTGCGGTAAATAAAAACAAACGCCGTCAATGACGTCAAGGAAAAAACAGAAACAGAACATTAAGGGATAGGGGTGAAATAATATACCGCAGCGAAAAACGAAGAAGGGGCTGGCAGGACGATCCCTAACAGCAGTTGCTTCTATCACGAAAGTATACCTACCAGAGTGCAAAAACTGTGGGACATGCTAGATAACCCTTTCTTATTCATGGACGACCCACCTTGCAAACCTTTATGACATAAATTACATGCTGCTAACATCTTGGTGCCATTTGTATAATCAGCTTACAATAAAACAATGATGTAATAAAACTGCTTAAGTTTAAGTAATAGTTGCATTGGTTCATTCAAAAATACAGTGTAATAAAATTGATTGTGCATTTATAAATAAAGGCCAAAACATGTACCCCTTTAGCATTTGTTCACTCAGCCTTGCCCACACTACTAAACTGAGTTACTCACAGTAATAAACTGTTTGAACCGCCAACTACACAGATAGTAATGTTCCTACACAACTTACTTCTTGAATCCCTGAACTCAAAATGTCCTGTAGCTTGAATACATTTTTACTGCCAATGTTTAGTCTTAAACTACACAATTCTAAAACTTATGTTTGCCACTTTCAAGAACTTTCTGTGCAAAAACACCACCTTTCCTTCCAGTGCTTGTAGACTGACAGCGGTGTACACACAAGCACTAGATTTTAGGATCATATTTTATCACACCGACTGTTTAAGAAACCAGTTTGAGATTTTCAGTCGTTGCGACTTGGTGTGTGGAAGATGGCTATAATGTAGTTAGGGGTGCACAATAGTCAGCATCTATGCTCAACTAAGCCGTGACATGTAACCCAATGAGCAGCTGGTATTAAGGGGTAAAGGCAGGATGAATCCATGCTTTCATGTTGTTTACTCCTAATTCTGACTTTACCATTTGAAAATATCAGACCATACAACGTTTTTCCAGGCACCATAATTGGTCTTTTGCTGCTGTATCCCAACAGGTGCCACAGCCCTTCAGTATTTGTTGCATTCTATCATCTCAATCCAAGCTGATCAATCTTCTCTGACCTCTGGCATCAACAACACAGTTTTGCTCAGAAACCTGCTGCTCTCTGGATTGTTTTCATTTTTGTAAAAATAGTAAACCCCTGTAAACCCCTGAGATAGCTGTGCATGAAAATTCCAGTAAATCAGCTGTTTTTGTAGTACTTAAACCAATCTGTCTAGCACAAACATGCCACAATAAAAACCATGCCTAAATCCATTGCATGTGATAGATATGTACGTTAAAAAGCAGATGGCTGGTGGGTGTATGTTAGTAACCATAATACTCAGCTGCCAGCCAGTTGTCACAAACTACAGGAGGCGTTTCTTTCTTTATTGTCTAGTTAAATGCTCAGCCTTAGAATTTCCTAAAATTTTAAAATTCAGGCCGTATGTTTGACATGCCTGGTTTAAACAAAGAGCTATTCATACATGTACTGGTAAGCCTTTCAAAAATCAATTCAGAAGGATTAGAAGGGCTCAAGTGCTGTCATGGACCGCTTCATATTGATCCTGTGTTCTTGCTTTCGTACCATGGCCCAGTATTTGCTCATTGCTTAAATTGTTGGCTGTTTACTCTGAGGCAAGGCTGCAGTTTGCACTGTTCTCCATCCTCTTCATCTGCTCCTTCTCTGTTATGTTAGTGTGCAGAGTACAGCTTTATTGTTGACATATACAATTGGGTCTGAAGAAAGATTGAGACCACAGGCCTGATCCAATGCTGTGGTTGACTGATTGATTACATTGTTATATTCCAGGTGAAGTGTTTGTTGTCATAGAATGTCAAAGAGAACCTTCTTAAAGGAGCAGTAGCCAGATCAGAAAACAGACCGTCTAAGGTCCGAGGTTCTTCTGTGCACCTAGGACTAAAACACAT
>JAUZSV010444977.1:0-17293 GCA_034780495.1 Parotocinclus cesarpintoi | reverse complement strand
AGTTATCGATTAGGTGTGAGTGTATGTGTACAGTCAATTAGCTATAGTAATAGTATGTAAATTAAAAGTCCCCATAATGATAAAATGACATATATTGTGTGTTTTCAGAGACGCGTTCTTGTCCTGCACAATGATTACTACTACACAAACATAAAGGGAACCCCTTTCAGGTAATGTGGTAGTGTAATTATAATAACAAGCCATATATATGTACTTTTTTAAATAACGCTTCACAAAGTGAAGTTTACATAAGCCAAAAAAAAATATTTAAAAGAAGTAGAAACATTTGAAACAAAAACATTTAAAAGTGCAGACGCAATAAAAGATGACCTAAAATATAAAATGTATCAGTTTAATTTGTTAGCAATATGCTAACTTGCTACTAACTGGTCTAGGTACAAATGAATTTGTTGATTGTGGTGATTAACAATAAGTACAATAAGAAAATCAGTGAGGGCCTTCATGTTGTATTTGTGTCATAATGCAGTTGCGATTCCCTTTATCTAAATAGTGGGAGACTGGGTGGACAAGTGTCCTTGCAACTGTAACAGCAACAGGTGTCCCATCGAGGGTATCGCTGTTCGGGGCCAGGTCATCATTATTCCATCGGGATTCCATCTCCGTTTGGTTCGCGTGTTTGACCACCGGTGCCCTTGTGCCCTTCTGCGTTCCCTAGAGATAGTGGTAACGTCCGGGGACTTCTTAGGGCCGTTGGACAAATATGGGCGGGTAACCCCCAAGGTATTAAGTTTGTTAGGGGCACTTCGAGGGTTTTCCCGTCCCATACTCGTGCGCTCCTTGCATGTTCTGAGCTTGCGCTCTTTCGTCGTCGGCACCTACCTAGCCTCACTCCAGTCGGGGTGTTCGTCCTAAATAGGACGTGCCCGGGTCTGACTTCTTCGCTACCGAGCTCACGCTCGCCCTCTGGTGTTTCGGCGCCTCTCGCGATCTATTCGCGTTCGCGCTCCTCACGCACCCAAGTTTATTTTTGTGCTGTGGCGCTTCGGCGCCTGTTATTCACACTTGCGCTACAAGCACGCCTGGAGTGCTTATATGCTCGCCTTTTTGCGCTTCGGCCACTTCCGCGATAACCTTTATCCTTTTGGGGTTTTTTTGTGTTAGGAGCCTTACACTCCGCTCTTCATCCCTTTTCAGTTGTTCTATATTATTTCCTCATTCTTATTATACGTCATGGGATACGCTTATCCCGCATACCTGGGTTCCAATGAAAACCACCACATCTCGTAACAAAAAATGGACAGGGTGCCAATCCATTTTAGGGCACATACACTCACACAATAAAGGAACTTTGGAAACACCAATTAACCTAACGCATGTATTTGGACTATGTGAAAACCAGAATACTAAGAGTAAACCCATGCAGACACGAGGAAGGACATGCAAATTCCACACAGGCGGAGCCCAGGGTCGGCATTGATCCATGGATCTCCGAGCTGTAAGGCAGCAGTACTAACTACTGCAACATCATGCTACCTAATGCTAGCACAAATAGCCTACCTTTCTAATTAGAACCTTGGTACAATTTGATTATGAATACATTAAACACGATAAGGAGATCCAGTATGTTACATTACACAGTATTTACACTCTTTAGCAGACATCATTATCCACGTAAATGCTCACCTTTAGAAATAGAATCAGAAAGAAGTCAGGACATGTTCATTAAAATAATTTCATCTCATGAATATGAATTGTGAAAATTGATTATATGTTGAATCGTGAGTGTGAAATCTAAACCAATGCATCCTTCATTTTCAGCTTAGGTGTGGCCTTGTCAAGTGGACATGGTAAATATTTCTTTAGGGGGAGTGTCACCTTGGAGGAAGGTAAGTTCACAAAAGGTTATTTATAACTTAACTGAAATAAAATGTTTTCCTTGTGCCTGTGATTCCTAATACTTAAGTACATTATCAGGTACCTGTGTTTTCCTTCTGTGTGTTTTTAGCAGGATCATGCACATTAATATTCATTTGCCCGGGCTGTGTGCATATTCTTTAAACACTGCTACCATTTAGGATCATAAGAGCATGACTCGGCATTTCCTGGGATGATTCGTCTCGTCAGCTTTAATAGAAATAGGCATTATTCATCTGGCCGAAAAGCTAATGAATTATGAATGAACTGAGAAAAGCTGGCCATAGGTTGCGTCTGGAATTGACCCTCTGTTGAAGTTGGTTATTAATGAAGGATCGAGTGAGGAAGACAGAGTTTGAGTTTGCATTGTACTAACTTGTTCCATCCACAGAACTGGAATTATAATCATATGTACTTTGCGATAATTTTATGTGTGTGGTTAACTTTATGAGAGATTTTAGTCAGTCATTCATTTTAAGTGCACCATTTTAGATGCTGTTGCCAAGTAGCTGTAGGTTTTATATTATTAAACAAGACAGAGCATTAATGTTAGCTAAAGAAAGCCAAAGCTTAATTAAGCTTTCTGTTCTAATTTTATTTATAACCCATATTAAAACCAGTGAATTCACAGATGCTGTTTTATCCTTGTCATAAAAAAGGCATTTGAAAAGCTCACTGTGTCTGAAACTTTTAAAAAGAAGGAAGCTAAGAAAGGATATAATTCCAGTTTTAAAGAAGGCTGTCACTGCAGTTTCCAGCTATGTTACCTTATTAATTGCAGCAATAAACTAATTGATTCTAACTCTAACTAAACTACTCGGCCAAAAGTCTGTGGACAACCAAAAGTATGAAAATAACATTAACATAACATTAAATTACTTTCAAATTAATCTCAAAGGTGTATTATAGGTCAGGTATCTCTACAGGTCAGTAAACTTCTTCAAAGTTAGCATGTCTTTATAGACTTTGTTTTACATGGGCAGAAGATGAGTTTGTTAAATGAATAGTTTCAGAAATATCACTAATCAGAAGGATTGTCCATATACTTGTGTCCATGTAGTGTCATCTGAGTATAGAAATTTAACAGTTTGTTGTATTTCAGGACTACATGATTTGGAGCATCCGGATGTAGCCCTGGCAGATGAATGGTAAAGCTTAAAACATTGTAGGCTTGTGTTTGAAAGGTGTTTGATTGTATGTATTGTGTTTGTTGATTAAATCTGTTCTTTTTGCAGTTTTATAGTTTGAGATGTGGTTGTGGGTCTTATAATATCACAAAGTTTTAGGATATTTTGGACTACAGTATAACATTCTATCTTTAATCATATTATACACTTTTTAGCAAATACATTTACATTAACTGCATTTGGTTTTCTATTAAGGAAAACCCAATAACATATTTTTTCTAGTTTTCACAACTTGAAATTGGACTGCTGTAGCCTAGAGGTTAAGGTACTGGACTCTGGATCTGATGGTCCAGGGTTCAAATCCCATCTATTCCAAAAAGCTACCACAGTTGGGTAGTTAAGCAAGGCCCTTAACCCACAATTGCTTGAATTGTAAAACTCTACAAGTTGTAAGTCTTTCTGGATAAAGGTTTATGCTAAATTCTGTAAATGTCAATTCTGAAACAAGAAATTAATTAATATGTAATGTCATGTGTATTAATATTGACCAAATAACACTGTTAAAAAATAACTTGAGCATCCACAAGTTAAGTTTTTTTTGTTAGATGGGTGTTCCCCTTATGCCTTAAAATGAGATATAAAGCAGGGGGAAGTTTACTTGGCAAGTTGGTCAATGCTGTTTATACTGCAGGTGCAGGCTAAATTTCTGTTTAATGCTGCAGCAAATCATATCCTTACCAAGCTTGACTGAA
Source organism: Parotocinclus cesarpintoi (assembly GCA_034780495.1). Classification (NCBI taxonomy): domain Eukaryota; kingdom Metazoa; phylum Chordata; class Actinopteri; order Siluriformes; family Loricariidae; genus Parotocinclus; species Parotocinclus cesarpintoi. The sequence continues at coordinate 13,539 of JAUZSV010444977.1, read as the reverse complement.
CAGTTGACAAATTGTCATGTTGTTTTGGTCATAAACCTATTACAAGAATTATAAGCACTTATTACTGTTTTTATAAATAAATAATATTTGACGTTTCTTAGTGAACAATGTACATAGCAATGGTAATATAATTATGGCCAAAGCTAGGTCTTACACATTAATTCAGCACTGTGACTTATATTCAAATTAATTATAATTTTAATTTGAATTCTTGTTATTTACTTTTAATATTTGTGTGAAATTTGATTATGTTTTAGGCTGTATTTTTATAAACACAATTGTAACTAATGACAAGTAACTACCTATGGTTTTACTCATTGGACCTTCATTGAACTTTCTTTATTATTCAGCATGTTTTTTGTTTGCAACGCCTTACCAATTCTTACATCATAATATCTCAGAAACTTATAGTCAGTGATATGTTGCCCACCATCAATGGGCTGTGTGTGTTTTCAGGACTTATTGCAACACAGATGAGCACCCTGAACACCGTTACCTTTCTCAGATTGAAGCCATTAAACTTTTCCTTGATGGAGGAGAACCGCATCTCAAGTGTAAGTCAGGCATTTACATATATACTGTTGTACTTAACACACATGGAGTGAAGTTTTCTCTGTGTATAAAGTTTGTTTTTTGTTTCCTTTTTGCATGGTGATAGGCGATAAGGAGTTGATCCAGGAGGTCCTGTTTGATGCCGTGGTGACTGCACCAATAGAAGCTTACTGGACAAGTCTGGCTCTTAATAAATCAGAGTACGAACACATTTATTAATGCACACATTTATGCAAACACATATCCCACCTTGTTCTGCCAAACACGTCAGTCTTGGCTTGAGATTAATGGCTACCACAATATTCTCCATGCCCAACCAAAGTAGATATAGAAGTTAGAAAAGTCTGTATTTTCATTAATAGGGGATGTGGTAGCTCAGTGGTTAAGATACTAATCTTGTGAAGGGTGGTTTTAAATCCTTACACTGCACATACGCCTCTAAACTGTTTCCATTCAACATTTTTACAAGCGTGTTTAGAAAAAAAAAAGCACACAGAAATGTGTTTTCATTAAAATGATTTTGGTAAAATGACAAAGAAGATAATCTACAGCATCCATGGTATCTAAACAGCTGACATTTGCCTGGTTTGTGGCATCATACATCAGCTATTGTGTAAATCAATTTCCATTACATTTGCTTCTTAGGATTGTCTTTTGTTTGTACATTTTCAAATTTGTTTAAGAGTCAGATGGTAAACCTTCGATTGTAGGACTACTAAGCAAAGCCTTTGCACCTGGCATTACATTATTATTATTATTATTATTATTTAATATTATTATTGGCTGTACATTTATAGATTACTGAATGTCATTCCTCTTCTTAATATGCTTTGGAATGGAACACAGGCATATATGAAAGTATATGAAGAAATCTTAGCAAGTTTAAAAATTCTTCAAAATCACTATGCTACAACATTCAGTGCACTGCCCTTTTCTATTGTGTCATTTCGTATCATAGGAATTCTGATAAAGGAGTGGAAATAGCTTACCTTGGCACACGGACCGGCTTGTCGCGTATCAACTTATTTGTGATGCCATCCCAATTAAGCAATCAGTAAGCATTTTCTTTTTTAAATATCAAAATTTAAAACTCCCTTTTAAAATAATTTTGATCTGAATGCATTAACCAATCTAAAGCCTATTACTGTGTTGTGTGTGTTGAGTTTAGCTTGTTTTCTTCACACTCATGTCTCCTACAAGAAAAACTATTTTTTCTGTACAAGCCAAATACTGTTTTCATTGCTTATTTTTACCTGGTTAATGAATTGTACAAGAAACATCACAAATTATGCTTAATTATTTGAATTATCAGGTTAGTGGAAATTAAAGGACATAGAACTAAGGCTGTTAATAAACTTTAAATACTTAATAATAAAAATCTTATTGAAATAATAAACCTACAAACGTAATTCTCAAAAATACAAATATATAAAAATTGTGCTCTACTTGATCTGCTTTCTCATCACCAGTATCGTCACTCTGTGTTTTTAATTTTATTTTTTATTTTATTTTTGTTATGTTAACTCTGACAGAGGTAATTCCCAACTGTTAGCGATTTGTCACAATCAGATGGTAAATTAGGATATTTAATTGTACACTGTATAGAAAAACGTTTGTGGACATTAAACATTACATTCAAACATCGGTGTTAGTATGGAGTTTCACACTGGGAAAATACAAGATATGAATGATAGAGAATGAAAGAATATTTGAATTCAACATGCAAAAATAAAAAAAAAGTATCTAGTTTTATTATCGTGCATGTCTGATCTATATATGCATCAGGTAACAGGCTTTGGAAACAATTTACCCAAATAAAAGTAGTTTTTTCTTTTGGTGTTTCCCATGCAGTGCTTTGTGTATCACCTGTGTGTGCTGTGTGTTCTAAGAGATTTCTTGACGGCAGAGGATAAAGAAGGTGTGTTCAGTGCTGATCACTTTCCCCTGTGGTACAAGAGAGCAGCAGAGCAGGTGCCGGGCACCTTTGTCTACTCACTTCCATTTAATCCAGGTACCCAAAAATCAAAACATATGCCTTTTTAAATAGTTAATCACCATACCCCATTGTATTATATAACTTATGTTTATATAGTTTTATAAATATATATTAAATATATTTCACTTTTATTATACTAGCGTTGTTTAATTATCATAGCTAGTTTAATGACCTCAGCATAATATTATCTTTCTGGACTTTCTTATTGACTCTCCTGCCGGTTTTCTGTATGTATCTGATTACTTACACATCGATCACATGAAAACATGAATATCAGATCAGCAGTGTTCAGAGGAGGGACAACCCACAAATCAGTAATAGGTTAATCAGTCTTAATAATTCAGTCAGTCTGGACTTAATGAACAGAAGAGCTACAGTTACAGCTAAAAGTTGCATTTTGGTTACATGTGAAATTTGTCACAACACACGCACTACAGAAGCTGCCTAGTTGCAGATCAGTATGCTCACCATACTAACCCATGTCCAGCACAAAATACATAAAAAAATGAAGAAACGTTTTGTTGGCTCAGATACTCCTAGAATGGGTGTGAAAAATAGCAGCTCCTAAATGAAGGACTGATGAAGTGTTTATTAAATTTTATTAAAAGAAGCAAATTCTCTCTGCTCTCTGATTGTGTAGGTTTTTTTTTAGGAGCAAGTAAATTAAACAGTTTATTTGGAAGGGGTTGGGTGTGCATTTTTCAATATAGTTTTTAGGGGTTATTAAGTAAGGTAAGTAATAAACATGCTTTTTTAATTCATAAATAATTTGCTTTGAGCGACAGATGCCAATTTAGCGACAATCATGTGTACGAGATGTTTTTTGACCGCTCAAGCCGCGCTTTTAGGTAGGTAAACCCAGCGCGGGGCTTCTAGTAGGACGTCCCAGCGGTCAAATTACCACAACTTTGCGCTTGTAGGTATATGTACGCCAAGTCAGCCTTGATTACACTTTATTTTTATTACACTAGATTAAAAAAAATATGGTTGCTTTCTGTTTCTTTCCTCCTTGGGTTAGTTGTTACCATATGATGGGTGGGGCTAGCTTGTAAATGGGACTTGTAAGTTAAATTGTAATATGCACTCACCGACCAATTTATTAGGTACACGTACTTGTGTGTATATCCATCGACCGTTTTATTAGTTCGACTTAAGATGCACTTTGTACAAATACAGACTGCAGTCCATCTCTACATACTTTGTTAGTTGTTATTACCTTGTTGTCCGACACTAACACACCATCACTACGTAAGTGTAACTGCAGTGTTGGGAATGTACTGACCATAAAAGAACAGAGTAAAGGGGACAGGCAAAATATGTAGAGAAACAAATGGTCTACAGTCTGTAATTAAACATACAAAAAGCATCTTAATGGAACGTGGAACTGAAAAAAAAGTACAATGAGTGTAGAAAAGAGGAGGCATACCTAATAAAGTGAATGGTGAGTGTTATGTTGATCAATAAAAATTATGTATTAGAGGTGGGACTTTGTGAGATACATTTTTTTTAAATATGACTTATATGGAAGTTCACAAAATAGAGGAACACCATTTCACCATTGGTCTTGTTTTATATTAGGTGATATTTGTTTGCAGAGGTCTGTAACATATTGCAACCAAATGCCTCTTAATAGGAACCAGCAGTATGTGAATGTGAAAATACTCTATAATCTTACATGAGATATGTCTGTTTTAGAAGGGGCTGTGGTGTCATGAAGGCTTTTTCAAATGTAGGTTTTTTTCAGTGCTGTTCAGTGTTTTCTATATGGCAGTTCAGATTACAGATTAAGTGTAAACAAAAGTGTGTCAAGTCCAACTGACAGTACAAATAATTTGTGGTCTAAACATAAAAATAATCCTTTAAATTGTTTAAATATGTCTCAAGGTGAATTTCTTACGATGGGCAAAGGCAAGTTGGAAACCTGCCTTTCACTGGCTTTTACCCAAAATATTTTAATACTGTATACCATATACTGTTTAATACTGTACTGTATACAATCATACCACGTTTCTCTGTTATTTATAATATCGTTCTATATAATTGTGTTTAATTAAACCAGGCATTTGAGATCTTGGAAATGGGCTCTGATAAGCCTATTTAAGTGTGTACTGTGTGTGTAAGTGCATGTGTCTGTCTGTCTCTTTATTGAAGGTGCATGTTTGGCAAGTATTTGTTTCAGGAAATCTCTCAAAAGTTTTGGTAATATGCAAATATTACGCACCAGATGTTCATCCTGTGGCTCAAAATATAAATGTCATAATCATGATAAAATTAGATCAGTGCACGGGTGTACTGTGTGATCTGAGTTCAACAAAGTGCTTGACAGTGCTTGACCAACTGTTTTGTGTGTTTATTGGCAGGTGAAAATAAAAGAGTCGTGTTGGCCAGCATCGCCATTCAGCTTCTGGATGAGAGAGAGTCACCCATTGCTGGAGGTTAGTTAGTTATATAACGGTGAATAGAATAGAATACAATAGAATAGAAAGACGTATATTTTAAGTTATTTTCGAATGAACTATAAGTTAATACATAAGTTTGTATTATATTATTAAGTTAGACTTTAGTTTTGTTTATTACCTTTATTATAGTTTTAATTAAAGAAGCTTGTCAATTGCTTTCAATTAATATGTTTATGATTAAAACTTTATATATACTGCTTGAAAAATTTGGGAATATTATTATTATTATTACTACTACTAACAATAATAATAACAACAATAATAATAATAATAATAATAATAATAATAATAATAATAATAATAATAATAATTATAATAATAATAAAATATCCCCCATTTTTTGGGAACAGTATATTATTATTTTTATTTTTTTTGCTAAATTATTTTAATTCTGGAAGACCATAACAAAACTTATTTTGCTGTCATCACTGAGGAATAAATCACAGCACACACTGTGCTACCGTGTTCCACAACTAAACTATATAGTCTCATGTGAATAAAAACAAGAACAGAAACTAATTCACTACTATTTCTTTAAATTATTTAAATTTGAATTTGTTACATTTCATTTGGTCTTATATTTAATGGGGGTCAAATGAAAGCAGGACTGGAATATGATTTTGACTGCACGCGAGTTGGTGCCCAGCCAGAAGCACATGGTGCAAGGCAGGAACAGTGCGCAATCACATACACTCACACACTCATACACACATTCACACACTAAGGGCACTTTGGAAACATCAATTGACCTAACAAACATGTCTTTGGAATGTGAGTACCCATGGAAAACCGACACACGCACAGGGAGAACAAACTCCACACAGATCAAACTTGGGATCTCAGAGAGGTGAGGCAGACATAACATTTGATGAGAATAATGATGGAGAAGCATATGGGAGAATTTGTTCTACATTTGGATTGCAAAGCAAAGTTATACTAAATGTTCAACAATTTATAGAATCCCTCAAACTGCATAAAACAGGTATTAGTATAGATTAAAGCTTGCTCATTAGCTCAGGTCTTGCACTAGAGACTGTTCTAACTTGGATGTGTTTAAAGACAACTTTTGTGCAATGGAACAGCTTCCGGCCACCTCATCGCTCTGTCAATTATAGTGAGGATATAATTCCGCCAGTGCACATTTAGAGGCGAGGAAAGCCTGATTTCTCTCATCAGACCAGTCCACCAGGTGTTTGGAAAGTTTACCCTTAAGCGCTTCGTAAAGGGGGCGCATGAGACCGGCTGCTCTTGGGATGAACCGGTGGTAAAAATTTATCATGCACAGGAACTACTGTCCATGAGGCGCTGAAAGGTTTGCCCGGCATTCTTGAGACCAAAGGGCATGCGGAGGAATTCAAAAATGATAAAATGGGGTGATCACAGCAGTTTTCGGGATGTCCGCAGGATGCACGGGAACCTGGTGGTAACCGCGGACCAAATCCACTTTGGAAAAGATGACAGCACAAGCCAGACGAGCAGAAAAATCTTGTATGTGCGGGATCGGGTAGCGGTCTGGAATAGTGGCGTCATTAAGGCGACGATAATCCCCGCACGGACGCCACCCATCGCCTGGTTTCTGCACCATATGAAGGGGTGAGGCCCAAGGACTGTTTGACCTACGTACGATGCCAAAGCGTTCCATTGTGTCGAACTCAGCTTTTGCGATGGAGAGCTTGGCCGGATCCAAACGTCTGGCCCGTGCGTACACGGGCGGGCCAGTGGTGGCGATGTGGTGCTCAACCCCATGTCTGCTTGCCAGCGCAGTGAACGTGGGCTCAGTAAGGCCCGGGAAACTGGCCAGGGGCCGTGCGAACTCATCAGCAGGGGAGAGTGTGCTAGACAACTTGGAAGAGCCGGAGCGACTGAGGGAACATGGGAGTGAGCTGAACGTTTCTGGGTTGACGAGGCGCCTGTTTTTAACATCAACTAGCAAATTGTTAGCGCACAAGAAATCGGCGCCCAGAAGTGGTGTGGAAACCTTGGCCAGGATAAAATCCCAATTAAAGCGTTCAGAGTCAGACAATTCAAAAGTTTGAGAGAGCAGAGTTTTTAGTTTTTATCCAGAATATTTATTGAGCTCTGGAGGGTTTTTGAGAAAGCTGTTTAGCGCTGCAACCACGTAATAGGATTTAGTCTCGTCGTCCGTGATTTTCCTAATGGCGAACTGAGCCTCAGCTTGAACAAACCAAATAGCGGCGTGCTGTTCCCAAAACTCCGGTAATTTGAGGGCTACGGCGTTCGTGGCCATGTTCAGCATCTTTGAAAAACAGTTCAAAGAATCATCGGGGTCACCAATGTGGGAGTTCAATAAGGGAACGCTGAGGCGAAGTTAAGTTTAAAACAAAACTCCCGGGGAGGGAAACTTTATTTTCTAATCGCTACGAAAACACTGAATCCGCTTAAGAACCGAAGCACGAACCGACTGTCAGTGACCATCAGTGACTATCAGTGACCCTACACAGAGTCCTTGACTCAGTCTGTCCAGCGGAATGGCCACATAACAGTGTATGTCTGTGAATATTGCTCAAAATTGTTCAGTAGTTCCTACACAACCCCCCAGTATTCACCAACACAGACATGTCCCAACGACGAGGGGGGGCGCAACACCCGTCCAGAACGGCCACTGCGGCGAGGAAGAGAAGGCTCCGGGTCACCAGGAGGCATGGACATGGTGGGGGCTCCAGCATTCGGGGGACGCCCCCGACGTGCAGGCTGCGCAAGAACCACAGGCTCGCTCAAGTCCAGGTGGGCAGGTTTGAGATGGTCTACGGAAATCCTTTCGCATGCACCTCCTAAGTCGACAACGAAAAACTTGTCCCCTGGAGTGATCACTCGGAACGGACCATCGTAAACTGGCCGAAAGGAGGTGCGGTGAGCGTCGTGGCGAACAAAAACGTAGCCCGCCTTGTGCAGACTGTGAGAGACCCGTGAACGCTGCAGTCCATGCTGAGAGGTGGGCAGAGGAACAAAAGACCTTGAGAACTCTTGGAGGACGGGGCGCTGCTGACTGGCCGACCACGAGCCAGTGGCTGTTGGGAGAAAATCACCAGGGACCCGCAGCACTTGGCCGTAAACAAGTTCTGCCGAGGAGGCTTGGAGGTCCTCCTTAGGCGCTGAGCGGAGGCCCAGCATAACCCACGGAAGCTTGTCTGCCAAATTGTCATCCTTCTGGCTGGCCAGGAGCGCAGCCTTCATGGAACGATGAAAATGCTCGCACAACCCATTAGCCTGAGGGTGGTACGCGGTCGTGTGGTGGAGTCAGACACCAAGATCCCTAGCTAGGCAGTTCCAGATTGATGATGCGAACTGTGAGCCCCGGTCCGAAGAAAGGTCGGATGGAACTCCGAAACGAGCAACCTAAGAAAAGCGTTCGCAATCTCCATCGACGTCGTCGAAGACAATGGAACGGCTTCCGGCCACCTTGTCGCTCGGTCAATTCTAGTGAGGATATGCGTAAAGCCCCGAGATGGAGGATGGGCGCGTAGCAGTGTGGCACTGTTGTCTGGCCGAAATTATTTTGTCAGCCTCCCTCGCCAGAGACCGAGGTTCCTCAATCTTGGAGTTTGCTAGAGCCGTATGAACTTTCCCAAGCACCTGCTGTAGAAAAAATTCCCGAAAGAGAAAACATGGGGCGTGCTCACCCAGAAGCATCAGCATGTGGTCCATGAGCTCTGATGGTTTAGAATCACCTAACCCCGGTAAAGAGAGAAGCTGGCGGGCACGTTCATAGTCAGACATTTCAAAAGTGCAGAGTTTTTAATCCGGAATATTTATCGAGCTCTGGAGGGTTTTGGAGAAAGCTCACCACTCTGGAGGCTGTGCTGCTGTTTAGTGCTGCAAAGGAACGCTGAGGCGAAGTTAAGTTTAGAACAAAACTCCTAAGGAGGGAAACTATTTTCTAATCGCTATGAAACACACTGAATCTGCTAAAAAGAACCGAAACGCGAACCGACTCCGTATCAGTGAACCTACACAAAGCCCTTGACTCAGTCTGTCTTAAAGGGCCAGCAGAATGGCCACATAACCGTGTCTGTGTGTGAATATTGCTCAAAAGTTTTCAGTAGTCCCTACAATATGCATTATGAAGTTTTTTAATAATAATGTAGTTCAATAAGTCGCATAGAAGAGACAAATATTTCTTTAGATGTGTATTCTTCTTACATTTGAACATATAATAGTGGTGTAGTTGTGTAATCTATTCACGAAATGTTGATAAGTCCCTACACCAAACAAATGTAAGCAGACAGTAGTTTTTAGAAGCAATAGTAACAAAAACGGTGATGCTTAGGGAGAAGAGTTTGCTGATGCTACTGTTGAGAGTTGCAACACAAGTGTAGACGATTTATGTAATTCAATTTATATATTCAATTTAAGCTGCTCTGAAATAATACTACAATTATTTCCATTTGAGCTAAGCTTGGTTCTGACACATACAAGAAGGTAAGGATGTGTTAAATACAACAGTCCAACTCTTAAAAAACAGAATGGTAGACAGGATACTGAAACGTTTATCAAGGCTTAAGATGTTCCCTAAAAACCTAAGCATGTTTTGCTCATGTATTACATTCCTCTGGAGATTAAAAGTGCAGGGACTACAGGGTAAGGGTTATGACACTAAGACTGCAGAGGCTTACTCATGCCTCTGCCACAATTCATAGATTAGTTTGCTGATACATGACCTACTTTTTTCTTCCTATGATAAAATCACTGTAATGCAAGGCCTTTTTTTCCTCAATGCTAGTTCCCTGTTCAATCTCTAATGGAAGTCAATAAGGTGCTGAAACCAGGAATTATTATTTTTTCTGTGCTTCAGTGTATGCCGTCTAATCAATCTCCTTTAGCTCTGTTTTTAATTATTCTTTTACTTCCATAAAACATTTGTTTAAAACAGGTTTGTTTTACTACACCAAATTTGAATACAGTGAACAGCCACATCCGTAATTCAGAGTCAACTCCTCATTTCTTAATAAAAAATCTCACTCTGCTTGATTCTGGACAGGGTGACATTAGAGCCAGTTGGCATAGGGTGCAAGGCAGGGCGCTAATCCATTGTAGGGCACATACACTCACACTCTGTGCCAGAAACACTTTAGAGACACCAGTTAAAATAACACTCATCTTTGGAATGTGGGAGGAAACTGGAGTACCCAGAGTAAATCCAAGTGTTCATGGGAGTACATGCAGACTGCACACAGAAAGGGTCTAGACTGCTCCACCTTTGATTTAACCCAGAACCTTTTTGCTGCCCACTAAGCCACCATGCTGCACTTAAAAAAAAAATGATATACATAATTACATAATGTTTTTTTCCCCTCATTTGTTCTGTGCATCTCTTTACACCATTTATCTACTTTTAATCTATTTAGTAAATAAAAACTGTAAACCTCAAAAACATGACAACTGAATGCATACATAATAGTTTTGTCTGTTTAAATACCCTGAATAATGCTTCAACCATGGTCTATCCAATCAGATTTCAGAACATAACATAATTAAAATCAGTTGCTGTGATTTTGTATGTACTGCCTCACACTTCATATTAAAATTGTAATTGAAGTAAAACTTAGTAAAAAAAGCAAACGGTAATAAGATACAGGCATGGCTGACTCATGCCCTTTGACAGTACACTGCTTCTGGTACATTCTGCAACTTGAATACAAAGAAAGACGCTCCAGTCCCTGGAACTCTAACATCGTGAGGGCAGAACTTAAAGTGTAATAACTTTTTATAAGTTTAAAGTGTCTTTCTACTTGCTAACTGTAAACAAAGTATAACTAAGTCGAAAATATAAGATACTCTTTTATTTGATTCTGCAAATATAAAGATGTTCAGTGAACCCAGTTCTATAGTTTGTACTATAGAATGAATGTTTAAACCCCTCCTCCATACAAAATATCTAAGCATTATAACATTAGGTAAATCCATATCAATTATTGCCTCTAAAAATAGATGGGCCAAAATATTCAATTTGGGTGTAACACAGATAGATAAAACACATGGGTTATTTCATAGTAGTTCGATTGACTGCTGCCTGAGCATTCCTGGTTTGTTTTTAACATAGCTTTTTAGGTAGAAACTCTACTTTGCTGAAGGTTGTAGCCTTTTTACTTGAGTAGTCATTAGATTCTCCATCCATCTCCTACAAGCTGATCTCAATGACAGAGTTGTAAGTGTAACCCATTTGATTTTGTACTGAACACTAATTATTGGGTGTACTAAAAAATGCCAGCAAAAATTAAACCGTAATTAAAGGTCCACATGGCTCTATAATTACTTTTTCTGACTTGGACTCACATTAAACAGCTTGGATAATGGTTATTAGTAGTCTCTGATGCAAGGTGTTTTCACTTGCAAGCATAGAGGATATAGCACTGCATGACCAAATAAATGGAGCTTGTTGGATTTACCCATACCTAAGATTTTCATAACCATTGTGTTCTGTTCTTATGAGTATAAAACTGAGCTCCATATAGAAGAGAGCACTTGCCTTTTAAAGTTGTTCCAAACACTGAGAATCTCTGACTGTGGGTTACATGTTTCAACATAATTCTGTGTGTTTTAACTGTCATAAATTGCAATCATAATTTTACGAGGAATTTTTCCAGAGCGTGAATGTGCTGAAAAATCATCTGTGTCCTGCAGATACTTTTGATTGCATTGTTAATCAAGGCATGCTTTACATGCTTTATTAAAATGAAGGTGCCCTCAAAAAATAAGACTGGAAAACGGTAGTAAGCCATAATTAATTAAGGCTCATTTGTTGCTCATTGATAGATTTCACTGTTGAATGCTCAAAATGACCTTTTTGGAGGGGGAAACTGTTGAACATTTTCTGTTGTACTACCCCAAATAACAAAAATAGGACACTGTGGAAATTGCAAATTCAAAAAATCACTGTTCTATTTTCTTTAACTTTTATTTTGTTGCAGACAGCATAACCTCAAGATATTTCATCTTTTGTGTGGCCAACTTCATTTAATAAACATCTGCATTTAATTCCTGCAACATAAAAAACAAAACTTTTTCCTACATTTTTCAAGAATACAATGCACAATAAGCCAAATCAGAAAAAGTTACTATTGAAATATGCAAACCCTTCCAGTCTTTCTTTGATAATTAAAAAAAAAATAATTTAAATAATTTAGACTTTTGTGGATCCTGCATTTTTAGAAAATCATATTTATCATGATCCCGTTACAACATTGGATGTTTGTTTGCAAATAAAATAAACCATTTACAAATAAAAACCATGAAATAGCTTGGTTTCATACTGTCTGCAACAAAATGAAACACATTATTTGCATTGTTAATAATTTGGATTGAACCAAACTATTCAGGGTGCTACCTAGTAGCTTCATTCTACTATGTGTATAGACTGTTCTCAGTGCAGTAGTCATTGGTATCATTCTGGTACCTGCTCATTGCTGATATGTGAAATCATGGCTGATACATTTTCGTACACATACACACAAAAAAAAACATGTTAAATGTGAAAGTGAATTTAACATTAAAATACCCAATGTGAAATTTGTCATTTATCACTAAAAATAAAGGTAACAACAATTATCCTAAATTACAAATATTGGAGTGCATAAACTGGTGAGTGTTGTTATTCCTGATGCACAAATTGGTATGCCACTTTTCTTTTGAATGCATGTTTAGAACTAGCATAAAAGCCTGGGTATAGAATTTCTTTCAAATAGAAATGAGAGCTCCATGGGATACATAAAAGCAGAGACCAACACTTTTAGGCACTATGCACTGGCTCAAATATCATAAATCACAACACATGGTTGATGACAGCTAATGGCTTGGCATACACCAGGAGTTCCATGAGTAAATGTGTACTTTTACATCACACACTAAAAAGGCTGTTTTGTACTAAAACCCACAACGTCACTACACTGCTCTTTGTTCTGGATGGAGAAACTTAAAAAAATGTACATTTACAACATTTAGTAGATGCCACCCACAGTGTACAGTGTTAATGTATATAAAAGCATTTAATGACAGTGATGGCTTATTCATTTTGGTTCTGTATGACCAATTTTTGAAATTAAATGAGTTCAAATTGTGCTCTAATTGTTGCAAATCTAAATCTCCATGCTGCATTCACTAACTTCATGGACACATTTTGTTAGACTACCTATATTTTTTGCCAGTTGTCTGGCAGCTTTTATGTATTGCTCCATGATAATTACATTTATAATTTTCATTTAGCCAGGCAACCATTAGTATATTAGCCTATCACACAGTAACATTCAATTATAGGTAAGATAGAAAGTACATATACAGTATGTTACATGGTTCAGCAGCAATGTCCTATTTTGGTTCCAGTAAAAGTTCAGTCATCAAATTATTCAGTCTGAGTATGTTACGGTATGTGGCCACTGCGAGGGAAAGAGGTACGAACCTTTACAGTGTCACGACTAGCTCTACTGAGAGGACAGGAGACGGAGATGCAGAACAATGGGTGTTTATTATTCAGTGAAAAGCACAGGCAATGAGTCAAGTGTGATGGGAGGCGAGAGG
>JAUZSV010444866.1:0-17310 GCA_034780495.1 Parotocinclus cesarpintoi | reverse complement strand
TGTGTGTGTGTGTGTGTGTGTGTGTGTGTGTGTGTGTGTGTGTGTGTGTGTGTGTGTTTGTGTGTGTGTGTGTGTGCATGTGTGTTACACAGTTACAAAAACTGCAGCTTTCCTTTGAAAATCTAATTAGCTACAGTAATATTATGTCAATAAGAAAGCCTCACATTGACAGAAATACAAACTTCTGTGTTTGTGTATGTGTGTGAGTGTGTGTGTGTGTGTGTGTGTGTGAGGTATACAGTGTTTTAGAAAGATCTGACTTGTTTTTAATCTAGAGGGACATTTTGCTGGTCCCCACAAAAAACGGTGTTTTGTTTGTTTTTTTACAAATGCTGATTTTTACAAATACTAACTCTTTTGAACCAAAGGGGTAAATATATTTGCTTTAGGTTACTGAGGTTGTGCTTAAGATTAGGTGGACAGGTAGATGTATGATTACAGGCATGGGCCGTTTAACATCTGCATTATGATCTGTGAACAGGACGGTGACATAAATGGACATTAACCAGACATAATCATATATACATAGTATTTTTGTGCTACTGTAATGTAAATATAACTTTACTGCTCAAAACTGCTCAAAACTGCTCAAAACTGATGTGTAAATGCATCAGAGATACTGCTGATTTCACAGAAGACAATGTGTTCATATGCCATACACACATACAAACAAACGTGTAACTTGCCAAAAAAGTCTCCAAATTAGTCTGTTCATTAATTTCCTATAAATGACTCTTTTTTAAACTTTCACTTCTGCTTGTGGATCGACAGCATTGATTGGTGGATTGGGATGCGTAATCCGCTTGGCAGAAGAAGCGAAATGCACACAAAATAAAAAACATTAAAAAAATGTTGTTAAATTAAATTCAACAAAAAAACTCTAGTACAGTGCATATATATATATATACATATCTTTACTTAAAAGACATATTTTTATTTTTATTCCATTTACAAATGTATTACCATTTTTAAGATCCTGACCATTAAAACGAATTGATGTTGATCGACACATAACTAAATTCAGTTACAGTAACATTATTTACATTTTAAGGTCCCATATTGGTAGAAAAACAAACTTGTGTGTGTATACAGGCCAAAAGGGTGTTTTCAAAGTTGGTAATTTAGTTCCACTCACACAGGCATGAGGTTTCCCCTGGTTTCAATCTGCCCCATGGCTCTCACCTCACTGGAGAGACAATATTGCTACTTTAAGTGTTACTTGGAAACAATCCCCACTGCTTTTACAAGGGGAAATAGGGCAGGTTTCTGGAAAGCGTATTCAGTAATTCAGTGGACTGTCCCTTGCGCCCCTTTTTTCAAACACGTTCTTGCGTCAGTTCAAAAAACGGTGCCATGGAAAACATCACACAGATTCATCCATCTCGCCTTGTGTATGCATGTTTAATATTCTTTTTACTACCAGGCATCTTTTTTTCCCTTCCATTTAAACGAGAAGTTTTGCGTTCAGATAAAATCATCAAAGCCTGGATTAAAGCAGAACAGGTAAAAAAAAGTTCCCGTTGTGACTCTAATGATGGCAGTAATTCTCTAAGTGGGACCAGATTTCTGGATTACGGAGTGGGCGAGCAGAACAATAGACCACATGGTGTGTTGGAATAACTTTGGACAGTGCTCTTACCAGAATTGTTGCCCAATCCTGTTATTTGTATTCTAGATCTCTTTTAACAGAAGCAGGGCTGTATTTTACCTTGATTAGCTTTTTAAGCGACCAGCCACTGACATGACAACAACATGAATAGACACACTTGCAGATCTTTTTAAGAGCAGGATTAACAACGAGTAACTGTAGCGTTTAAGAGTGTGCAGTTGGCTAATTCTGTCGAAAAGTTGTAAAATACAGTAATACAATAGTATAGTTCTTTAAGCCATGACATGGTGAAGCCATTACATGGTGGAGCCCATAACGTACAGGGCACCCCTATATTTAGTGAATGCAGACCTCAAGCTCAAAAAAGAATGACATGGAGAATGATTGTGGAAGGTCTCTGAACTTTGAGCTGGGTTTGTCTCATGTCTCATACCAGACCACCATTAAAGAGACAAAGAAGAAGGAGCTCATTGATGCTGTGGATATAGGAAGTTAAAACGGCTATAGGTGGGGTTTTGGCGTGGTCCGTCTCCCAAACTTCAGTTATAACTCCATAATGTGAATTCAAACCGACAACTGTAGCAGTAAAGGTCTCATGATGAGACGTGCAAGAGAATTCCTTACCAAAGCTGTTCTTATGGAGTTTTATGACTTTCCAACACTGGAGCAATACAGTAAAAAGTAATTCTGGTTACTTATACTTTCCCTAAGGTTTTGTGGTATCCATGTAAAACCAGACCCACATGACTATGCTGGTAAGAATAACCACAAATTCTTCCCTCGCAAAATGTAGTCCCTTTTTTCTGAAAGGATGAATTGTTTTGATTTAGAGCTTCATTTACAAATACCTTTGACTGAAGAATATGTGTGTTTGCATGTTTGTGTTACACGAATCCATGTTTGAGCCCTCGACGAATTTATGGGTTATGTTAAAACGGAACTGATGTGGAAAGCGGTTCAGTGCTGATTATGAAGAAACATGAGATTGTGATGCAGCCCCAGAGAATAGGCTGTTTATTTGAGTGCAGGGTCTCTTGTTCACATCCCATTTAGTGCAGGGCATCCACAAACACCACATACAGGGTTGGTTTCAATAAAAACCAGAGAGCAACGAAACTGGTGCGCATTCTTATGCATGATTGAAGAGCTAGATTGCCTAAATTGAATTTAAGGCAGCAAAGTCGCTCGTGTTAGGGCAATTGGGTTGGTCCTGTTCTTGAAAACACAGAAGAAGAGAAATCCCTTTCCCCTTGTATTAAATGCAAGAAAAAGTGCATGTTATGTAATACTTTTTTTAAAAGACTTAAGTCAGTGACATTCAACACACAGCCTCGACCCATAGAGAGCTGTTAAAACCTGGCATGTCAGGAAGGCAGAGAAGCTCTGTGTGTGTGTGTGTGTGTGTAGGGGTGGTTTGTAATTATATTACAAAGTACATTGTGTGGGCCACATGTCCCCATAAGGGTAGCGAGATCTAACATGTTTTACCTTGTGGGGACATTTCGATGGTCCCCACAGGGCAAAATAGAGACTGCAACTGTTCTTTGAAAAACTAAAAGAGTCAGAAGATATTATTTCAGGTACTGTTAGGGTTGGGGTAGCTATATCACTATTAATTAATGTAATTATTATGTCTGTGGAATGTCCCCTATTTGATAGTAAGGCAGACGCGCGTGTGTGTTTATATACACTGCTCACAAATAAAAAATATTAGGTATTAAAATTAGAATCCCCTAATTTTTGTGGGCAGAAAATAATTGTGAGGACCAAATGTCCCCATAAGGATAGAAAGATAATTTACAAGGAAAACTGTTCTTTACAGTAACAAAATCTTAGCTAATCCTGTAGAATCTCCATTAGGTTACTATGCTTAACCCATTAAAAACCATGTTCCCCATTTGGGGTTTGGGTGCTTTAACTCGCCTACTGATGGGATGGGATGGGATGTAGGCGAACAGAAATAAAGTAATAAATGTTCAGAAAAAAAATTGGCAGTTAATGGGTCATGGTTAGGGGTACATGTTTAAGTGTAGCAGAAATTATCCACCGTAATGATTATGTCAATGGCAAGTCCCCACAAAGATAGCGAGACCAGCATGTGTGAGAGTGAGTGTCAGTATCTCCACAATAACAAAGGCCAGCCTTTTAAAGGCGCTCTTTTGCGATTTATCAAATAAATCTGATGGCCTCATGTCGTCGTCCAGGCCGCACGGTAGTTTCCAATGGAATAACAAAACCGAACAAGCGTCTCATTGTGGCCAGAGACCCCCAAGGTGCGAATTAATGACGGCGGCCTGGTGTAATCAGGATAAATAGTTCAGTGTGAGTGGGAGAGAAAACACGGAGAGGCACAGAGGAAGGCACTATCTGTCTCTCTCAGTCGTGCAAAAACCTCCAGGAGACAGTGTTAACATCGCTAGTCCATACAGATTCCTGCCAAAGCAATTCAGGGCCTGAGTTCAAATTCAGCTCCACTACTTTCCTTAAAAAATATTTTCTTTTTTTGGCCCAGGGATCTTCAGGAGCTGGATCCAGGCCTGTCTCTGAGACCCCAAAATACAGATAGCGCAGCAGAACGGATGAGAACTCATCCTGCGTTCGTTACACTTTTCTTCCTGCGAAAACCTTATGAATTGGCAGATCTCAGACATATGTTCTTAATGCTCAAGCAAAAGGACTTGTAAACGGCATTGGGTTTTCAAGCTCGCAGTGCTGGCGGTTGCCATGTCTCACACGAAACGATGTCTCCGCGCATTACATCTAGGCCTCTCCAATCGTCGTAATTTTACATAGCTCACTTTTAGTGTCGTTATACACGCGTGCGTTTCTGCAGGCCTCTTTAACTGGAGGATTTAATAGATTTTCCAACCCTGTCTTTGCTTGTTGAAAATTGTACTCAACGGGTCAGATGCCAACGAAAGGAAAAGGGGGGAAAAGTTTTAATGGGTTTGAAAACACTTTTGATTTGCAAACAGCACCAGATAGGCTGTGGCTGTAAAACTTTAATTGATCTGTGAAAAGGGGAAGCTACTACTGAGCCACATGTTCTTCAATTAATTGCCTGACTGGTCTGAGGCTCCAGTGAAGTCGGATCATTAAAGAAATTGGGAAAATGTTTCTCTTCCCTCAGAATCTCGAGATGACGCAGGATCTCTTTTAAAGGCGCTCACGCTTTTTTACGGCCCACATTTTATACGATAAATTTCCTGGATCTCTCAGGATGCTTGTGTTTGGGAGGCTTGATCACCAGTGTTCACATTTCACGTTTACGGTTTTGTGTCTGTTCATTCCTTGTCTGTTACATATTTTTACTAGAATCCGCAAGGATTGTTAGAACTATTCCGCCTAATAGAGCTGTATCCCATATTCAGTTTGTGCCATTTCACATTTTCCTGGAGGTTTTTCTCATGCCACTGTACATGCATTACACCATTTCTTTGACTGTACAGCTGGATTTGTTTGCATGGGCACCGGAAAACGTTTCAAAGTAAGAGTCCTTTCCTTAAAGGACTTGCTTTACCTGAGCCATGTTCAGGACTGATTGCGTTTCATATACTCTTTTTTTCACAGCTTGGTTTATGTTGCTTATAAGTAAATAGCATTTCAATTTGAAAGGAAACAGTTTAGAGCAATAAAGTTGAGTTCTTGGCAGCGCTCACAAGGGGGTTGAGTCTCGGCTGATTGGAGGCACTCCTGGAGTAATTGCGGCCTAGTTAGCTCTGATTGCTGGTCCTGTGTTTGGATAGCAAACTGCACTGGTGCTTCTACAAATTACACCGAGTCAATACGTGTTCACTGGCATGGCTGTTGTCATGGACACAAGGCAAAGTGGTTATTACATTTTTCTTGGTGTACCAGCTCATCTCCAGTAAAAGTAATGTAGCTACAGCCAGCATTATGCCAAGTACACTGCTTTTAAAGAGTGTGTTTGTTTCATGTACTCTATCCTACTCAGACATTCTCTTAAGTGTGTGTTATCTGTTTCACTAACAGAAGGATGGCTCTATAATTAATGCCATGGGTATTTCAAGCAACTGCATGGTCTTAGCGGTCAGCCTTTACCCTGTGGAAATACGACAGTTAAATACCACAATTACTCTGTCAGGCCCAGAATGACAATAAACATAGGTGACTGTCTAAAAGGTTTAAGGATGACTGGCCATGGCGTCAGAGCACAGGGTCATTTGGTCTTATTATCTGTAAGACGATCAGACAGGAAATGGTAGTGGTTGTGATTGAGTAAAACAAACCCCAGCACCAGTCTGAAATGGAGTGGTAACCACGAGTCATTTTAAATAGACTCAGGTTTTCCATCTTTAGAGGCTTGACCACAACCAAGAGAATCTGCTAGTAAAATAAATATAACAACAAGGAATATTTTTGTTTTTATTTAATTATCGTCGATCAATTCTGTGGTAAAGGTTATTATAAGTATAAGGACCCAAACTTAGAACTAGCAGAGAGATGTTTTGACTGCAATTCATTGCAGTAGTTTGGAGGCTGTTGTTGAGTTTATATTTACTTTTGCCCTTTAGATTAAGGCCATGCTTACTGTATATAATCTACAGATGAATCATTCATGCACAGCTGGTGATTGCTTTAAGACTACACAAGACAGACATATTACATGTTTTCATTTAAATGTTTTATTATATAATGTTAATTATGTTTATTACCCAAATGAAGATGGGTTTCCTTTCTGAGTCTGGTTCCTCTCAAGGTTTCTTCCTCTTAATCTCAGGGAGTTTTTCCTTTCCAATGTCACCATTTGGCTTGCTCATTAGGGTCAATAGAATCCAATTTGTGACACTTGTTCATGCATCAATGTAAAGCTGCTTTGTGACAATGCTTATTGTAAAAAGTGCTATACAAATAAATTGAATTGAAAACATAGGCAGAGTCTGGGGTGAGAATCAAACTGGAACTGCCAAAAATGGCCAAAACTGTAAATACAATGCTAAACTTCTTGCACAGCTGGTATAGAGTGTAAAGGTACTATATACGCACATCTGCATACTGAGTACCCAAATGATGACCATAAATGATGATTATCTATGTTATCACTGTGATGCTGGATTTAAAGCTGCTGTTTTTTATTTTATGTATTTCAGATGACAGTGAGGCAGTAGATGGCATGTATGACACAGAGCTGACCCCTGCAGCATGTGAGAGTGCCGAGGAGGAGACGGAGGACAGCATCATGTCTCCGATCGCTAAGGGCCCAAGCTCGCCCCAGCCCA
Organism: Parotocinclus cesarpintoi; assembly: GCA_034780495.1. Taxonomy (NCBI): domain Eukaryota; kingdom Metazoa; phylum Chordata; class Actinopteri; order Siluriformes; family Loricariidae; genus Parotocinclus; species Parotocinclus cesarpintoi. The sequence continues at coordinate 10,461 of JAUZSV010444866.1, read as the reverse complement.
ACAATGAGGACTTCACCCCTAAAGAGGGCTCACCCTATGAGGTTCCAGTCTACATTCCCGATGACATTCCCATCCCTGCAAACCTGGAGCTGCGCGAATCCTCCGTGCCAGGCGCTGGCCTCGGCATCTGGGCCAAAACCGGCATCGGGGCAGGCGAACGCTTCGGACCGTTCCACGGTCTGCAGAGCGCCACTGTGAAAGACAGCAGCTATGGATGGGAGGTAGGTGTGACAAGTGTAACAGTGTTAACAGTACAGGTCTGCATCATAATGTCAGTTCAGACAATATATATTTGCATATAGGTCTGTGGTTTGATACGAGAATTTAATTGCTTCATTGTTAACGCAATGAACCTAATTAACCCATATGTTAAGTTCCCAGATATATTAGCAGTTATAGCACAGCAATTGAATTGACTTACAGCTAGAGACTCTAGTGCAGATAAATGGAACTATGCTTTACGACAATGCTTCATTTTAAAAAGTGCAATAAAAAAAATCAGACGTTGAATTCGATGAGGAATTTATGCAGGCTTCTCAGTTCGCTGCTCTCTTCTGAAATACATGCTTGTATTGTAAATACAACAGAAACATGTTGTCATATAAAAAATGGGTTCTTGACCCATACATTTGTTTGCAAGGGAGAAAAAGTGAGTGTGGGGAATAAGTTCACACAGCTTTACAGTGAAATAAGATTTTATCCATCTGAAATAGAAAACAGAAAATCAATATGTCACAGTCAGTATTCATATTTATTAAATCAGCTTATGGGGTAAAACTACAGTATCTAGGCTGTATTGTTAATACCAGTACACTACAGTTTTCCCTATAGCATTGCTTTGTACAGTATACAGCATGGATTCAGACAACATACAGATTGCATAACCTGCAATTTCACAGAGTGTAATGTGGTCATTAAGCGATGCCTATACCTGATACCTGTATTATTAATACGCATCAGTTGGCAAACATTGCAACTTAGGAAATGTGTCTAAAGAGACGCAAGGTGATAAGAGGCACTTCTGGACTGAGGTAAGTCAATCCTAACATGATTAGCTTCTAGTCTGCTGGAAGGAAGGACCTAGAGAATAAAGATGCTTATTCTACATGTCACGTCTGCGCTTTTTAATTCCCCTCATTTTCTTTGCTTTCTCAATGTATACTCCTCAATTTCACGTGATGTCAGCTTGCAAAAGCCTGATTACAAAAGTTCTGTTCGGCTGCCCTTCCGTATCCATTCGGCTGCGCTCATTTGGTCACGCCACGCGATACAGAGGAACGGAAGTAGCGTGGCGTTTGCATGGAGCTGTAGTCAACTATTAATTTTCATTTCAGCATGACATCAGGGATTGAAGTTGCTTTAAATTGGTAGTGCTCTAAGCTGTCCTTTCAAGACACAACCGGGGCTTACGTCTGTAAATATCTTTCTATCTCTCTTTCTCTTATAGCTAAGTCAGCATACGTATCAATTACACATGCATACTGTAATTACAGATTGGATTGGCAGGCTGTTTTATGAGAACGTGTATAAAAATGAGCACATAAAGCTATATCATGTTCTATGTAGACTGCACCTTATAGTAAATTAAACGTTTCATTCATGACCATTTTAGAAAATGTTGATTTAAGTTATTGGTTTTTCTTTTGTACATGGTTCATACCCATAAATGGTACAAGAATCTGAGCTTGTTTTTTTGTTCAGAGTACAGGTAAGCGCTATTAACAACCATCCTATTAATGTCAGTTCAGTTAAAGACAGAGGTCTCAAACAATTATAATAGGAAACAACAATCTGCCTTTTAACACCAGGTGCTGAAGCCCTAAGCAACTGGTCGATTTAAAAAAGGTTTATTGTAAATTTTACTGGCATAAATACAATTAATGTCATACTTTGACGTTTTGTTTAGATAATTTCTATTTAATTTAATTTAATTAATAGAGTTTCAGGAGTACACGAAATTGACCTGCATATACCTAGGAGTTCTGAGCACCAGTCATTTAATCTCTGTCTTTCTACTGCTAGAACGACTGTGTTTTTAGCTATTTAAAGGTTTAATGTGTTTAAAACCTGATCTTTGAATAGCCTGTTTTGGAAATGTATTGTTTCTTCAAGTGGACTTATTCCCTCTTGGTTGCATGCAGCCAGCGAATAAATCAATTGTTTATTTATGTTTATATTCCATCATGCACATTTATTTCCATGTGGTCGCTAGACAGTGCATATTTGTTGTCAAAATGTAGTATCCAGCTTCCCAAACATGTTTTATTTTATACCTTTAGTTTCTCTAACCTTTTTCTCAGAGGTACAAGTGACATTTAGTAGCCACAAGACACTCAGTACATCAAGACACCCCCCCCTCCCCCCCAAACAGTTTTACATTTTGACTACACTCTTGATGCGCCAAAAGGGCTCAACTCCAAAAACTACATTCTCCCTCCTAGGCCGCATTGGCTTGGATTCGCCACTAATGGTGCTCATCAGGATCCGGCCCTAGGAAAAAAAAACAGCCTGTCTGTGTGTCTGCTTGATACAATGCTAAGATTTCAGCCCCAATTTATGTGCTCAAGTACTTTCGCTTTACTTTTCATAAGGACCACTCTCAAGGCTCCACTCGACTCCGTAACGATTGACAAAGAGCACATCGATGATATTCTGCTCACAAATGCGCACACACACATAGACATACACCCTGTGTGTATATTTCACACTCTTGCTGAGGACCAGAGAGACATCTGTTGGCCCATCTGTGGCAAACCATCTATAAAAGTGATACTTGTCGGCAGCTGCCGGAAATTGGGTGAAGACAGTGTGTAAAATCCTGTCGCCTGTTTTTTATGATTCATTTTGGGTTTTAAGCTCATTACTTTTCAATTTTTTTTCGCCGAGACTTTATTGGAGCTGTGCAAAAGCGTTTTATAAGAGCCTCATCTCTAATAGCTGCAACAGGCATTGTGTTTTTAGTCATTACTCCAAAGAGAAATAAAAGTACAAAAAGGCTTTCGCATAGGAAAATTGGCAGAATGAAAGGGATCCCTGCCTGTCTGTTTTGCTCGACATGGCGAGAGAGGCTCTTATCAGGGATAGTCATAACAGTCAGGCATGGATAGCTATCGACGGACTCTCAGAGGAGCGGGACTGGGCTACGTCAGCGCTCTTAGACAAATAGACAGTGTGGAGAGAGGAGTGGACTGAACAGCACAGGGTCAGAGGTGTTAATAGAACTGGATTACAGCAGAGCCACAGTGAGCCAAACACAGCCAGATAATCACACAGTTAAGAGAGTTGGTTTTGGATTGCGTACACTTAAAACTCACAAGTATTGTGCGGAGGTCGTCAGGATTTATAACGGGGGGGGTGGTCTTCAGATTTGTTCTAGTGCTAGTTCTAGCTCTAGTTCTAGGTGTAGTTAGGAAGGGATGAGGAGTATTTTCACATTTTTAAACTGTAAAACCTAGCACTTCTCTTCTTGCTTCATAAATACAACAGGTAATATTTTATGCCTGTCACATAAATTCATTCATTCATCCATTATCTTCCGCCTAATCCCCATGGGGTTGCGGTCCAACCGGTGCCCACCAGGCAACTCTGGGCGCAGGGCAGGAATATATGAGGCCCCAATCTATCATAGGGCACACACACACTCACAAACTAAGGGCCACTTTAGAGACACCAATTAACCCAACACACATGTCTTTGGACTGTGGGAGGAAACCGGAGTACCCGGAGTGAACCCACACAGACACAGGGAGGACATGCAGACTCCACACAGAAATCACCCAAGCTACTCCACCCTAGGATTTACCCCGGAACCTGCTGCCCCCACGATGGGGACATGTTCAGACAAATCCATCATAAGTTTCATCAGTAATATATTTTCAGTTGAATAAAGTCTCTACTGTATCATAGTGGAGCCAATTATACACATTTACATGAACCTACAAAAATCAAAAAATTTTTGAAAAAAAAAAAAAAATACACAACTTATGTAATTTGGTGAGTAATGGATTAAAAGAAAAAAGTAAAAACTAGAGACACTATCAGTAAGAATGCTTGCATATCTGCTAATGCTAAGCCTGTTTTCCTTTCAGTTGGCTGTAATCAATAACCGTTTTAGAATCCATGGTGATTTATTTGTACTAGGAATACAGTACTGTAGATGTTAAAGTAACAAACACAGCCAAGATCTGCACTGAGTAAGGGTTACTGTGACTCTAAATCAATGTGAATTGTATTGAATCATAAATCGAGTTTTGGATTAAATGAGTAATGTGGCCATAATTAATTGTAATACACTGATCATAAAAAGCAGGGGATTTTTCAAAATGAATATGAAGAGGAACCCATAAGAACTGCTGGATAATCTGATCCTTTCCATGTCCCATCACTGTCAGTTTGTTTTGACAGTCTTGGATGACCATACATCCTACTGAACAGTAAATGTGGGGGCACTCTCATCCAGTTTAACATTCTTCGGTTCACCTCCATGAATATATCGCTTACTACTTAATCGCAATTAATTAATTGAGCAACTGAATTGAGACAACTTTGAGACAACTCTAGTCACAACACGTTAAGAACCGAATTCCAAGTTGGTCAAGAACTGAGGTATTATTGTATACAGTATATATTAAACTCCTTAATTTGTGATACATTCAACATGTGACATTTGTCTGAACAAATCAAACTCGTACAACACTTATTTTCGAGACAGAAATAACCCCATGGACATTGGTTCATCACAGGGCACAACACACAACAATTCTCTCAATACTCTTGAAAAAGACAAGAACCACGCCCTGGCCATCCTTCTGCCTAGCTAGCAAACACTGAAACAAATCTATAACGACTCAGTTCCATAACTCAGTTTATGTTTACAATTCCCGCAAACAGCTGCTAAAGCAGAAAACATCAAACCAGCAAAACAAGAAGGTAAGGTGTTAATACTTGTACTTGTATTTTACATAGCTTGTAAATATGACAGTGACTAACAAGTGTGTGTACCAGCCCATCCCTGACACGTCCTGGTTGTAACATGTCTCGAGTATTACAACTGAAAGGAGGATTACCCACATAAACATGGGAATACAAATATTTAAAAACACATTTAAACAAATGGCTCAAACCACTTCAAGAAGGCATTACTGTGAATGCATTTGGTTCAAGCAATTCACAGCAACGCATAATACAACCAGGTTTAGGGGGTTTCTCACACATACAAACAACTTTGTTAACTGATATATCTGAGTGTAAAAAGATTAGGAGAAAGTCGCTTCTAATGTCATGTCTCATATAATCAATCACACTTACACCAGTATTCCCCAGCTACATTGTTTACATTAAAGTGTTTAAGGATTAAAAAAGATCAGAAATAGCTTTCATTCCTTTCAAATCAGAATCTGATCTGCTCAAATTTGACAGTGCAGGTATGCGTTGTTTACGGTCTGAATTAAGACCAGACATCACTATACCATAACATTTTATACTAATGCAATGTCATTATAAAGTGTATTTTCCATTTCATTTACAATTTAACAGTCACATAAACGTCTGAACATAATTTATGGCTTGTTACAAATAAGTAACAGAAATTTATCCAAACAGTAACTGACACATCGTCTCTAAACACGTTAAACAACTTAGGATAGTTTCAACTTAGGATAGGATAACCAAACCTGAGCTGCTGAGAAATTAAGAGAAGATAATCAAGATAATTGTAACTTTTTTTTTTTTTTTTTTACTTTTGAGGGAATGACCGACAGCTGCTATTAAACTCTTAACTCCCACCCCTGCTCGTGGATCTGCAGCACTGATTGGCTGTTCAGCGCTGTCACTGGTCTTTGTCCTGCTAACCACGATTTATTGGACATGCAACACAGTGCATAATAATTATAACAACAACAACACTACTATACAATACTACAATGGCATATCAAGCAGCATATAAGTACAGAAATAAGCAATTAACATCAGAATCTGTAATAATAATTCAAATACGGCAATTAGAGCCAAAACACTAAACATCAGGCAATGTTATTCAAAATCAGGCATTTTGAATTTGTTTATTGCCAAAAAATAAATTATATTAATACATCTTTTTTATTTCCCATCACAATTTATTATTTTTAAGACCTTGGCTGGTAAAGCAAACAGAGGTTCATCAGATGGACGTTAAACGGTCCATACATGTAACGATTTCCTTACTCACTCATTCCCTAATAAGATCGCTCTATGTAATAAAAATCTAATGAAAGTGCACCTATATTGGAAGTGCCAAATGAAAAAAACATTTGTTCATTTGGCCGAATACTGAACAAGTTTTTCCCAAAGCTTTTCAGGTTTAATCAAGCACATGTTTTTTTTGTTTAACTTCTCTTTTTACTTTATTTCTCCAGATTAGGCATAAATAAACATGGTATTAGAACAACTGTTTCGTTTTGTCAAGACAGAGTAATGAAACCTACCAACAATGTTTATTCTTGTTACAAGCAGCTTTTATGATTAACAAACGTAGATAAGGTGAAGAGTTTGGGCCATTCTTAATTTAAAAAATGCAAATAAACCAATTGTTTAAACCTAAAACACTATAAAACTGTAATAATCAAAATTACACACAATTTAATTTCTCTATTATGTGAAATGCTTAAAACCACAACGACTGAACTCTGTATTATACTTTTTTTTTTATAAATTGTACACATTACTTTGACTCTTGCTAGTTTTAATCAGTTAATTTAAGTTCATTTATGTTACCAGCCACAGTTCTCGTACAGAAGGGCTTACAGAAATGACTTCCCCTTATTTTAGCTGCTAATGTACATTTTATCTGTATCCCACATCACATTTGATCAAAAGTATGTGCACAATGTTCCTCCACAAAGAAGCCTTAAGAAAATATTCAAATAGAAAAACAGCGAAGGCTGAAGCCCATACCTGCTAGAATTTGTGCAGAGGGCGTTACACAATCAGTATCACCATCTAATTAACCAGTCTTATGCTTCCACTGTCCTTTAGAAAAGCTCTCAGAGAGAGCACCCTACATAGGAAGTAGTACCCGATGAATCCTCAATAATAGCCCTGGCAGCACATCATGCTCATTTAAAAAAATTTAAATTCACATCAAGTCATGTAGCAAATGTGAACAAATCATTCAGACTGAGTTTACAAACTGAGTTATAAGTAGTGTGTAACTTATGAAATTGTCAAAGAGAATCTCGTGCAAGCCAAACACCCAGAGAAATAGATATTTCTGACATGAATCCAGGTAGCTGTAGCTTACTGCTCACAAAAAACTGGGGGAATATTTAAATTAAAAAATAAATGTAAAGCGATTTTAAAAAAGAAGCTTTTGATTTTATTTCATTGGAAAAAGATAAATAGAAAAGCAAATGAAAAGTCAACGAAAGTTTGTTAATTATGCAAATGAGATGCCAACAATTATTGTGATTGAGTAGCAAGTGATATATTTACGGGGGTGAACAGAGGCATTAAACTGGACAAGAGTGCCCCCACATTGACTGTTCAGTAGGGAGTACGGTCACTTAAGACTGAAAAAAAAAAAAAACACCGACAGTGATGGGACAGGATCAGATTGGCCAGCAGTTCTTGTGGGATCCTCTTCATAGTCATTGTAAAATAATTTTTTTGCAGTGCAATGACAGCCACTCAGCACTGGAAAGAGCAGAAACACAAGCACACATGATGCTAACTAACGAAGGCATGGACTGTACAATAAACAGCCCACTGACACCCCGGTGTCTGGTTCACTAGGTTGATATAATCTCTTGTCCTGCTCTATCCAGACATTCAGACTACTATTTGACAAGAACATGACTACTTCAGAGCTGCAGGCAGGGTTGTTTGTTCCAAATAATATTTATTTAACTGGCTCTGGTCTATGTGAAGTCAAAAGAAGGCCAAAAGGGAACAAAGACAACATGACTAATATAGACTGGTTAATTAATCCTCCCAGTACCGGAGCAATTACAGGCATCTGGTAGCTCATGGAACTGTCAATTAGGTATCATGTACGCACACAAACGTATATGCGTTCACACACAAGAACAACCAAGCTGACAACGAATGTGTCCGCGATTTAGAATAGTCTGAGTCTCGCGTATAGCGAGGTTAAACATTTGAGAAATGTGTCTGGAGATAGTGACATGAATCATTAATGGTCAAAGATGGATTGGCAAACGCACTGCCTACTCCAGGGAAGGCTGCTGTGTAATTACTTAACGTATCACCTCACTGATGGATTTTGATGTCTACGTTCTCATTTTCAGCTCCATTTTTAAATTCATCTTTTAATTAATGTCATTTTTCCTAGTTGCGAAGCAAACAAGGGATTTCTTTGGGGTTCCCATGGCAACCACAGTTGCTAGGCAACACAAAACTCTCAGCATCCATTCCAGAAATCTGACAGATGGGAAAAAGAAGGAGATGATAACAAGGAGGAGGGGTGGCTGGAGCAGAAGGGAGGGAGGGACAGTATGAGCAAGATTGCTGCAGTTCCTCCACTCCTGGTCTTCTTTCCTGCACTGTTTTTGCAGGAAAATTCCATGGGCCTCAATAAAACCTCAGGACATTTCGATTTGGCTTGGTGTTAACCTGCGTAAATGGTAGAACCTGCTGGCACAGCATGGTCGCCGCAATTACTGAAATATGGTGTCAAATGAAGGAAAGGGGACACGATTCTGCAGTTGGACGGTGCAGTCTGATCTACAGGTATAGCATTAAAAGAAAGAAACAACACATTTATGTGAAATTTGCATGCAGAACCATAAACATACCACATAAACAAGAGTGTAAAACTGCTTCCCACATTGCTCTACCAAAAGTCTTACAGGGGCTCATTTTGGGTAGTGTGCGAGGTAGGGTAAGAGATCCCTGACTGCTAGGTATGCCTCTGCTATGCAGCTGGTATTGAAAATGCTTGATTGGCACCAAATCTGGTGACCAGACAGGTCAAGAAAGTGTTCCAATCTGGCAGGGACATTCCTAGGAAACGTTGCTGCTTGTGGGTGAGCAGTATGCTGCTGAAAGATGCAGGTGGAAGCCCTACCATGAGAGGCAACATGTGGCTACAGGATGTCTGGCACATATCACTGATTTATTAGTGCCCCTTGTATCACTACTAGTGGTTACAGACTGCCCCAACTGCTGGTGTGATGATCTGAATGGATCTGGTTTGTCGCTCCACAGCAAAGGCAGAATTCAAGCTCTCATCCAAGAAGCCTCGAACCCAACTGTCATCAGATCCCAGTCAGAACCTGGATTCACTGCTAAACAATACAATTCCAGTCCGTAGCAGTCAAGGTTTCTTGTTCACGACACCACCACAAACAAATGCAACGGTGGCTAGCTGCTAACGTCAGGACAAGTAATGTGTACCGTGACAAACACTTTCCTTCTGTTAAGCACCTGGAAATGATCTGAGCAAATACAGGGGTGTGCAGCGAAGGCACCACCTGTGTCTGGATGATGGACAACAAAACTGTTGGAGCTGCCCATGTTTGATGCAGATCAAACAATAGAACAATCCTCTATACTGGAAGTATGTCTGGTCTGTCTGGAGCCTGTTTGCCATGTGTGGGCCCTCACAGAACCATTGCTCCCAACATCACCTAACAACTAAGAGCTGGGATGCAGAGACCTTTTTGGACAGTATGGAATATTGAGTATAGTGGTCTCTACACGAGGCAGAAAGAACATATTCTATGTATTAATGCAGGTACAAGTGTTATCACTTAGAGGTGATTACACGCTTGCAATGTATCAACAGATATGACTGGCTCAGGACAGCAAAGGAAACACCTTTCCTAGATTTTCTAATCATAAGACACAAAGTGCTCGTCAGATTTTCTCATGCTCTTGCAAGTTCCCATTGCCAGTGAGTGTATGAATGTATCTTAGCTGTACTGCATTTTTCTTAATCACCTCCTCTGCTATTTACAACCCTTGCGTGACGCACCCGGGTGAAGTGAGCCTAAATAGTATATTTACCGCAGAGTGTGAAGACAGCCAAACATGAAGACCAAAAAAAGCATTTGAAAGAATGGAACAGTGATGCAAGCATTAAATGTGCTACATGTGCTCCAAGATGTACAATGGGGATATGTTCTGACAAACCCATCGTAATCTGAAAGTATTGTAAAGCCAAGAAGTTTAATATACAGTGAGTGTACATATACATGCCCTTGTATACCAGTTACCGAATTTCAATCGGATTTGGCAGTCTGTGCATGTGCACAAAGCAGCTAGCGGAAAAAATACATTGTCTCCAGGGTGACTTATTCTTAGAGATGTTGCTTCTTTTTGACTTCTTTACAGAGACCAGGTGGAGGATTCTCCACAGTACAGTCAGCATTTGTGGAGACTCAATATATACTGAAATATATTATTCAAATTAATAATTTGGTTATTTAATATATTAAAAATTAGGTTTATGACACGTACACATAT
>JAUZSV010444758.1:0-17321 GCA_034780495.1 Parotocinclus cesarpintoi | reverse complement strand
AACCCCTAGTGGCAGATGTGGTCCGCAGACGCTATATGCGGCGCGCCCCTTTTTCTACCTTTTATTTTTCATACGTTACAGAGCCTTTCGCTCTTTTTCCCCGTTTTGGTTTTGTTATCTTTATTTCCCCATTCTTATTATACGGCGTGGGGATATATTTATCCCACATTCTGGGTCCGGTCAAAAACACCACCACTGATCGTAACAGTTTTGTTATTTCCTGATGTGGTTTTAAGTGATCACATTAAACTGGGTGGAAATTCGGATTTCTGTATTTTCTGGGTGCATTTCCTTTTATAAAGTATTTTTTAATTACTTTAATTAAATTTTGGACACACCTTTCATGTTCATGTATAAAGAAAAAAATCAACAAATATCAAACTTTACTGTATTTCACATAAGTGAGTACAGCCCTCACATTTCTGTAACTATTTTATTATAACTTTTCATGGCACAACCCTGAAGATATGACACTTTGAGACAATGTAAAGTATTCAGTCTACAGCTTGTATAACAGTGTCAATTTCATGTGCCCTCAAAATAACTCAACACACAGCCATTAATGTCTAAACTACTGGCAACAAAAGTGAGTACACCCCAACTATAGAATCTGGATTCTATCCACTAGCGAATTGCTGCTGTGCCACCTAACCACTTCTGTTTATCAGGCTGACAAAGGTAATGCGTTAGTATTTAACCAGATTTTTTAACTTTATTCACAAATGGCCTTTTTATCGTGTAATGCTATAAAAGCGCCATGTAAATGATCAGCTGTTCAGTATGCCATACTTTCTACATAAATCAGTTTGGTTCCCGTTCAAGATGTTTTTCTTCTTCCAGTTTTGCCTCCCCTCAAGCTGTTCAGTAATCAGTTCCAGTCCTCGTGCTGTTACTCAGACCACATCAGACAGCAATAACCCCAAATCAACCCCCCAACCCGGTCAACTGAGCATACAATGCTGACTAAACTACTGTCTTATACTCTGTAGTTTTATCTTTTGTATATGATAAAACTCTTCAAAATGTACTGTTCTCGTTAATGTATTATACTCCATGTTATTATAATTCATTTTATGGATTCTCTTTAAAAATGTTATCTGGTACAATTGTTATATTAAACTTCTTATATTATACTTATGCTTATTTAAACTGTTACTAGAAACTTATTAATAAATAACTTAATCTATTTGCCCAAGGAAGTGGAGTGCATTTATGCACATGCCCTGTGATGGATTGACACAGTGTCTGGGGCTGTTCCTGCCTTGTGCCCTTTGTTGCCCTGTGGAACTAGGCACCCGTTTTTCCTTTAAAAAAATGTACTGTGAGATTTTATAGTAAAACTGTACAGTTTCACAGTTTGACCTTAAAGTTCCCAGTTCTATAAGGACTTTTTGATGGTAATTTGGCCACTTCATGGTTCTACTGTCAAATGTTATAGTACATTTTCCTGGGTTCCCACGACCCTGACTGTGAAGATAAGAAACTGAATGAATATTAGATTCATATTTCATTCATTCATTTTCTCATCCGCTAAATCCTGGTCATGTTCACAGGAAGGCCAGTGTCTAGCCAGCAACACAGGGTGCAAGGGAGGAACAACAGATAGGGAGCCATTGTAAGGAGCACACACTTATACACACTCATACATTAAGGTCACATTAGAAATTCAATTTAACCTAAGATGCATGTCTTTTGACTGGGAGATTAAAGTAGGGCATGCAGAGTAAACCCACATGGCCACGGGAGGACATGCTTCACACAGAAATGACCCAGAATGTTCCACCTTGAATCGAACTCAGGAATTTCTTGCTGTGATGCGGCGATGCTACAGAGGAGACTCTAAGACGCCGTACAAGCCTTATGAGGGCAGTAAATGTGCGACAGCAGATTCTGTCACATGGCACATGAGAAAAGCTTGCACATGCTCTTTCTTATTAAAATACCTAATAAAAAGAATATTTGGCATTATAAAGGTCTCATTGTGCTAAACGAGACGCCTCAGCAGCCCTCCTGCAGAGAGATTGCCATGAAAAAAAGGAACATTTGATGATGTTAATGTATTCTGATGAAGTTTGGATTTTCCACCGTCAGTGGTTACTGCACTTTGTGGTTCTACAATCTCAGTCTTTAGACCATCTGTTTTCTCTACATACTTTGTTCATCCCCTTTACTCTGTTCTCTAATGGTCAGAACCAGCACAGATCAGGTACTGTTTAGGTGGTGGATCATTCTCAGCACTGCACTCACACTGATGTGTTTATTGAGCTGATATGAGTGGTTAAGATACTGCAGTGCTGCTGGAGTTTCAAACTGTTGTTCACTCAATAAAAGACATTCACCTTATTGCTCCACCTTGTAGATTTAAAGACAGAGATAACAGCTCAACTGTTCTGTAATTATTCATCAGTGCTCACAGGATGCTACCTACAGGATGCTGCTGGCTGGACATTTTGGTAAGTAGACTGTTTTTAGTCCAGCAGTTACAAGATGTGGTTAAAAACTCCAGCAGCACTGATGTGTCTGATCCACTCACCCCAGCACAAAATACACTAACACACCACATCAGTGAGAGTGCAGTGCTGAGAATGATCCACCACCCAAATAGTACCCGATCTGTGGGGATCCTGACCATTAGACAACAGCGGAAAGAGGACGAACAAAGTACGTAGAGAAACAAATGGACTACAGTCGCTAATTGTAGTATTGTACTTAATTACTGTTTTGTGAATCATTTGTGTACTCTAATTTTTAGTGTTGTTTTAAATAATTTTGTAATCATCGCTGTCTACTGATAATTATTTCACAATCCATTTGTAAACTCACCATACGCCCAGGTAGTCCAGGTGGGCCAGGTTTACCACTTGGGCAATCACAGCCCCCGACCGCAAGAGAACGATGCGTAGGACACTAAAGAAGAAGCATGGGACCAGAATCAGGATGCACATTACACACATATTTCCTTATTATATTAAAATGGAAGACTGTGACTCACCCTATCATCGTTCTGCAAAAACAAGTCATTAGCAGAAGTTAGAAAATGAAGGTACTTGTAGATGCTGGATGTTGTAGGTAAACAGTGAACGTGATCTTACCACTGAGATGATCTCACACGCCATCTCGTGCTCGTTCTGGTCAGGGTCGCAATAGAGCCGCAGCTTCTGTAGGATGATCTGAACAGGACAAGGCAGATTTTAAATACAGATAATAATCAGGGAAAGAAAAGCATTAACAACTGGCTCCACTCAAAGGTGTTAAGCATTAATGGTTTTGATCAGACCATGTAACCTAATAACAAGGAACATAAACAATCACCCCAGTTTGTACCACAGACATAAGAGTAAGATCCAGAATTACTGGCACCCTTGGTAAAGCTGGATAATGAAAAAGGCCTTTGTGGTTAATTAGGTTCGGTTTATAATGAAAATGGGACAGTAATCCAAAGTTCATTTAAAGAAATTGCATTCAAAGAACTAAAAATCCTAATAAACACCCACATGTGTCAAATGTACTGCAATGTCTTAAAATAGTCTTTTAATGCTTAATAAGATTAGAGATACAGAGAAAGGGATCTAAGGGAATCCTCAAAACAGATTTTTCTTTTATTTTAGTCCCTGGTTTAGTGGTACAGAAGTGACTTACTCCCACCTTCCACAGTAGTGTTAGGTTAATTGGTGGATCTAAATTAGCCCAGTATGAATGTGTCTGACTAGTGTTAATGTAGCCTTGAATGTCCTGAATGGCTATTGTTTAATAAACAAAACGATTCTGTAGGGTGTTCAGAGGTGGCTGAAATGACTATGAAAAAGCTTAATTCTGTGTTTGGTAAGCCATTTGGTGTGTGAATTTGTATCACTGACTTGAAAAGTCCTACCATGCACCAGTTGGGGCTTCTTGAAATTATATCCGGTGCATAGATCCTCTAAGAGCTTTAGTGTAGATGTCAGAATCCATTAGAATCCACTTTATTTGTCAAGTAGGGTTTACACACACAAGGAATTTCCGGCTGTTGTTAGCTTTCTACAATTTCGAAACAATATAATATACACACTAAGCTAAATGTGGACAATGTACACATTGTACACAGCTCTGCAGATTTTTTGCAAATATACATAAAATTAAAAATAGCAGAAGATTAATAGTAGGTAAAATACAATGACGGTTTTGTACAGCAAGGATAACGTGCTGTGTGACATGAAAACAACAGTCCTGTTTCAGTCATTAATGAATTGATGATGGCTTTCGGTTAGCGTGTTACTGTTACCGTGTCTGTTTGTTTTAATGCGCAGGGCTCTGTAGCACCTGCCAGGGGGTAGGAGGCTAAAAACATTTGTGTCCGGGGTGTGAAGAGTCTGTGATTATTTTTGTCAATAAGTGCTTTCACACTGGAGGAATGTTTTGATACTTCTTAAAACTGTGAATCCTTTTGAATCCTCCGTTTTCACACCGCAGGAACTGGGACAACTGTAGTTCATCAAAACAATGTGTGTAAAGACTTTTTTTTAGCTCCTACTACAAGACAGGTGTTTTCTCAGAGCATAGGAATCCAGAATGATGTAAAGATACAGTGGGTGACATGAGTATGCCAGTTGGTTTGCACTTACAATGAAAGAAAAAAAAAATAAACAGACAAATTGACCAACAGTGAAGTCTAGGCTTTACTGATGATATTGAGTCATCCAAAATGTATCTGGCTTGTGTCACACAGAAGGAGCACCACAGAGGGTGAGTTCCTCTCAAATTATTAGTTATTTAACTATATGCATTTATATATTATTATAATTACCTGAATATTTGTTCAGATTTTTCCAAAGTGACACTTTAACTATTCCTGGGGTCTTGGCCGTGGGGTCATACTGCAACTTGTGCGGTTCAACAATCACTGATGTAGTGATAGGGTCCAGCCCTTCCCCAGACAACTCACCAGCTGGTAACTAACATTTTTTACAGCATTAATTCATTCACTTTCTTATCTGCTTGATCCTGGACAGGGCGCAAGTAACAACCCTAGACAGGGTGCCAATCCATCGTAGGGCACATATACTCATGCACTCAAACACACGCTCACACACTAGTGGCATTTTGGACACAAATTAACCGAATGCATGTCTTTGGGATGCATGTCTATGGGTGGAGTAAACCCACTTGGACACAGGGAAAACATGCAAACTCTACTCAAAAAGGAACACCCAGGCCACTTCACCAGGGGACCTTCTCGCTATAAAGGGGCGGTGCTACCCACCGTGCCACCATACGACCCCACTTATAATCATACTGTCCCACATTTATACATTCTGCCCCATCCATATATACATTCACTGTACAGACTCTAAAAGAGATCAAGGAGATCACTCACCGGCACTGTGGCATCTATGCTGAATTTCTTGGCCACCTGCGTCTTTCCGTTGATGTATATGGGAACCACGGGGTCCATGAGCTGCTCCTCGACGTACTGGTTATCTACAAAACAGGTGATACGTTTGGGCCTCACCAACAACTTGAGCTGATGCCAGTCTGTGTCAAAGAGTCTCTTTGGGGAAAGAAACAAAATAAGAGATCAGGTGTCAACTAATGCATGAGTTCAGACCAAATGAAATTAACACAGATCAAGCCCTGACAGACCTTAATATTTCGGTCGTTAAATATGACAGTCTGCTCCCTCTTCATCGTACTGGTAGTGGTGAAGGTAACTGACTTGTCTGCTCCATTAAAGGTCACAGAGACCTGCCTGGTCCCATCTTCAGACAGGACCCTCCAGAGGTCAAATTTCATCCGGTGAGCTGGGTTCTTCACTCTCAAAGTTACCACAAATACGTATGAAGGAGGGAGGCCTTCTGGAAAGATCTCTCTGAAAATATGCACAAGTCCAACATTAATGTGGTAAAGCAATTAAGAAACCACCCTGCCACAAGTGGTATACCACATCATGAAGGGGTTTACCTCAGGAAGGACCTTATGTCTTATATGTATCTATCTATTGTTATCTCAAAAGTCATGTATTAGAAACAGGCATGATATAGGAGATTTTACCTGATAGGCAAATAGAGAAAACCCTTTTTGTAACTGGTGGGACAATGGCAGCTGTGGCAAGTGCCTCATATTTTTATTTGTAGTTTATTTGATTATTTCTGTAACATACTACTATTTACATATTACATTTCAAATAGAAAATCTGTACTTACTCACTACACTCATTACTAATTTTGTATTTATGACGCTTTTTGTTTTTTTATTTACCCAAATCTAGTCAGGCAATTATTAGGTGCCAATCAGAATCTTAGGTTTACACCAAAAATGACAATCATGGTGATTCCACCTGTGTCAACCTGTGCACCTTTTGGTATTTGGAACTTGGTGCTTACTGCACACACCGCGACTCATGATTTAAAAGACTTTCTGGCAGAGCAGAGCAGTCTTTACAGGCATTTATTTGATACATCTATTTGAGCTCATAAAGATATATTTACACTGAATACAACAACAGCTGAAGCGTCAAGTATGCCAAACCATTTTTGCCGTGTGGTATTAAATCAGAATCAGAAATACTTTATTAATCCCAGAGGCAAATTTCAACAAGACTTTCTAACACTTTTTGATGTTAGAAGAATACTGATATTGAAAATTGATAATTATTCTAAAAATAACTATATAGGTTACACTGTTACACTGTTTTTACTAATCGTACACAAGAGTTTTCCATGTCCCTGGGACGGTGAATTCTTTTTCTGTAATTAATATGAGATATAAGTTTTGCATAAGCAGATTTTAGTTTCTAGTATTCTAGTGTTTAAAAGAAGAACTGCTCCAAAAATTGTAGTTTTTAGTTCAGAGTTTCAAAGAGTCTATGATAACTATTGTTTGGATTAAAGATCATGCTTTACTACATTGCTGAATACTGGCATGTTATCAGTGATTTAGCCACATTTATAAAACTGTGTACACTTTTAAAGATATGAAAGATTTGTTGAACCCATTATAATCACCAAAATAAAAAAAACACTTAACTGAAGCAATTCTGCCACCTTTGGACAATGATGGCGCAAATGATTTTCCACAAAAACTGAAGTTTATTGATAGCTACTGTCTCTAATGTTTATCATCTACAGGAATTCAGTTCACTTCTGGTGTTTGCATTAATGACTTTACAGAAGTTACCTGGTGCTGCGAGTGAGGTTGAGGCGAGGGTTCAAGAGGTAAGCACCTTCTGTTATGAGAGAACCATGGACCTTTTTAGCCACTTGCTCGATCCCCATCATAGCCATCAGGTCGAAACCCTTCTGCCCACTGACAGTACCAGGGATCCTCAATGGACACACAGACTCTAAGGACGATACCATGTGACCAAGTTAGTGAACAGATCTGTGGTGCTTTTTCTAACATTCTTTACCATATAGCACACAATTAATAGCTAGCAAATGTGAAAAATGAAGGTAAATAAACACTTCATGAGGGTGGAGAATATGGGCCAGTGACACAGGACACAGTGTTAACTGATTCGTCCCAGTGGTTATCAGGTCAACAGGTCTTTCATCCTCATCTCCATTCGAATACACAATGCTAGAGAGTGCCTAAAATGGCTACCATGATTTCCAAATCATCCTTAGGATCCCATGTTCTGGATTACATGCTGTTAGGCTTCTCTCCCAAATAAATGACTCAGCATGTGCCATAGTGGAGCTCAACTCACCCTCACAAAGCTTCTGCTCCATCATATCTCTTATATTCCCGATGGAGGTGTAGTCCTCCACATGCAGCACGTAAGTGGAGGATGGCCTTTTGGCCATGGACTCCAGCTCGGCGTTGGTGATATCATCCCCAACACCCACAGCAAACAAGACGATGTTCTGCGCTTTGGCCTCCATGGCTGGGTCCACCACATCGTCTTGCGACCGTCCGTCTGTCAGAACTACAGCGATGCGTTTTCTGCTGACCTTAGTGGTATGGTTGACTGTGGAGAAGACGTGGTCAATGGAAAACTTGATGGCTCGGCCTGTCTGGGTTTTGCCCCCAAGGTAAGAGATGGCGGAGATGTCCTGCAGAAGGGTCTGAGTGTCCTGGTGCTTCCCCAGAGGGACCTCCAAGCGCGGGGTATCACTGTACTGTACCACGGCCACCTGAGTGTGTCGGGAACTTACATCAAAGCTGCTGGTGATGTTCATCAGCCAGCGCTTTGCCGTGTTGAAGTCTGCAAGCCCCAGACTCGAGGAGCCATCAAGGATGTACACCAAGTCGTTTGCAGTGGTGCTACAACCTGCAATTCCAGGAAATTATTTCGTCCACAATCTACAGTGCAGTGCAAATGTCTTGGACATTCTTTTTTTCAGTTTAGATTCAGCTTATTTTTTAATATGTTTATTGGTCACCGCACGTTGTACTTCTACAGTTACAGACTGTAGTACCCCTGTTAGGCCCCTTTACTTGGCTCTTTGATGGTCAGGACCCCCACAGGACCAGAACAGATCAGGTACTATTTGGTTGGTGGATCATTCTCAGCACTGCACTCACACTGATGTGGTGGTGGTGTGATAGTGTTTGATATTCTGATACGAGTGGCTCAGACACAGCAATGCTTTGCTGAAGTTTTTAAACACCTCTGTGTCGTTGCTCGACTATAAATAGTCCACTATTAAAAAAGGTCCAACCACCAGCATCCTGTATACAGCATCCCATGAGCAACAATGAAGTTCGTGTTAGAGAATGATTAACACAAACTGTTCAACAATGGATGAGCTGCTGTTTCTTAGTTTATATCTACAAGATGGAATAATAATAAGGTCTCTAATAAAGTGGACAGTGATTGAACAGTGATTAGCAGGACTGTGGAGGTCCTGACCATTAGAGTAAAGTATACAGTAAAGGGGACTGAAAGTATTTAAAGAAACAGATGGGCTACAGTCTGTATATAACATATTTACTATAGAGAATACTTGCCACTGTACATTATACAATAGTGTGTAAATGTCTTAGGTATTCCAAAGAAGGTCTGGGCAAAAACATCAAGCAAATATTAACACATATAAAAGTTTAAGTATTCCAGGATTTTTCCAAAACCTTAAAATGCAAGACAACAGTAGCATGTGTAGAAAATCATCAAAGAAAGGTAAAAAAAAAAAAAATAACAAACCAGCTTGACTGTCCTCTTGATCATGTCCATGGGTGTGGGTCAGGAACAGATAGACCATTAACGCTTTTAAATTCCATTTCCTCATTATAGGGCATGTAAACTGGCAACAGACAAACCAATACATTTATGACTTGGCAGATGCTTTAATCCCCCTGCTAAAAAACTCAAAGAAAAAACAAAAACAAATATTGTGTTTTGGATGATCAGCAAGGCCAAACAAGTTTCATGCTCCATATTGGTTTATGTTGGTTAAAGCTGATCTGCTGCCGGTTTAGCTGGATGACCACCAAAACACAACATATGCTGATCTTTGCTTCATTTTTCACAGGGCCACTGATTTCAGATTAAAAAAAAAACACTTAATCACACAACCTGAACAAGATTTGCTGGAAGCTTTGGGATTTAAATGCACAACCCTTGATTACTAGATAAACCTTAACCACTGATCCACCACTTGACATCAGCTATCATTGTGCACTCAACTGCAGGATAATTCCCCTGCACCCAATTTGCCAAACAACCAACATTACGTGACACATTATGACTGCTCAGTGACTTCCAGAGTTGAATAGTTGCAAACGACTCACCTCTTGTTAGATGGGACTGTGATATCACTCCTCAGAAAAGAAACTGGAAAATAAAGAATCTGCTTGTCGTTGACAGGAGCCACTCTGCAAAAGTTCTGCAACATGAAATGAAGGATGGACGGGGCATTTATAGCTCCTTAGATGGTGACGTATATCTCCAGCACTCTGAATGAGAGGGTAAGAGGGCTCTCTGCAAGACAGAAGGAGGAAGGGAGGAGTGTGGCTTCAACTCCTCCATGAAACCTTCAAAGAAAAGTTAACTGGCTGCACGCTTTCAAGACACAAATAGTACGGCCGACGCTGCCTGCTGGCTGTCAAGCATTTAGTGCAGCCTATTGGCAGTGTGCTTCACCCTAGAGACCTAGACAACGCTCTTGTTCTTCTCCAGACATGCAGTTGGACTCCAACAAAATATTTGCCCAAGTTTAGGCTCAATACATTAACACAGATGTTGGTTACTTACATTTACTCAGGGTAGGCGTTAAGGTTAATAACCGCTGCTGTGGCCTGAATGAAAAGGTATGCTTACAGGATAAGCAACAGACAGGATGGATCATGGTTAGGACCGTCAGTGGAAACCACATAAGGGAGAAGACGTGGGCACCTGAAACTGCAATGTAGCTTTTTGAAATGCTCCCTCTCTGTGTTTATTTACACGTCCAGACCAGCGCCCAACTCTTCTGTTCAAACACTGTTACATTAGCCCAGCTATTTTGAATCAAAGGTTGGCTTACGGCTGGTGTAGCCTGGGGCTAATTATATTCAAGTTGCTCACCAGTGGATTGGCGCCTAGGTTGGGACAAGTTATTTAAGACTGATTAAGAAAGTGGAGGGAACAGAATAGAAACAAGTTAGCTGTGTAAATGTTAAAATTCACATTTAGCAGATGTTCTTGATCTGAGAGACTTACAATGTACAGATAAAGTATAAACGAAAAAACGAAATTAAGATTGCCACAATAATATGTTAATGATTAGTGGTGTGGTCTGACTAGACACTTGGATCTTGCCACAAGAGGGTGTGAAATTGCTTCCCCCGCTGCTCTATAAAATAGGCTTGTTGAGAGGTCTTTGACTGCTAGACATGCCTGTACGATGCACTCAAAGACATTGTGCTCAGTTGACAGACCTTGAGAGGGGGTGCATTATTGGACTGAGATGAGAACAATAATCATTTCGGCGAGTTGCCCACCATTTAAGACATTCTAACCTAGCTGTTAGGAGGTGCTGGGAGCAATGGTTCCATGACAGGACACACACAAGGTTCCAGACGGCCCAGCTAGACCACCAGTAAAGAAGATTGTTTGATTCAACAATTTCCTTTTCAACAGTTGCATTGCCCACCATCCAGATGTAAATGACACCGTCCCTACTCACCTCTGTCTCTGTTTCCAGGTGCTTAGCCAAAGGATGTGATAACAGAGCTGAATATGCCAATTAATGAGTTGATTGAGTTGTATTTTTGTTATGAATATCTGAGTATTTTCTGAGATCTAGTTTTGACTGATTAATCATGTTGCTATAGCACTTTCATTTTCTTTAATCTCTGTATTATTTTATTTTGGAAAACAAGCTGAAGATAAAAAATAGTTATTTTAACTGCTACTTTAAATAAAAAGGAGAACATTTACAGTCAGCTGTGTTGTGGTAATTACTCAAGGCATCTGTTAGAGCAAACAAGTGAGTAGAGAACCTGCAGACAGCTTTCATCCAAGTAATATAAAGCTGTACTTTTAGTTTGTTACATGGATAAATGGCCTGGGGTTGAATCAGGCACATTACTGGCAACTGAGCTTGTCATCCAGTGCTACTCCAGAGATTTATTCTGAGCCCTGAATGACGTACTGCTGCCCCGTCCAAGGATGGGACGCCCACGTAACCGACATACCACATATGGCAGTGGTTCTTAAAGACGTACTGCCTCTCATCCAAAAGGTTTATTCAGTTCTGAAAACTGATGGGGGGTCCCAGGTATTTAACCCTAGTGGGGTTTTCACCTTGGGGGTGATCCTGAGTCCTTGACCAACCCTCTTAATATATGAGTCGTTAGGCTCACAAGAGCCAAGATGTGAACCGTTAGTGAGTTGTTATACCCACCACTGCCATCATTTGAGTCATTAGTGTCACATGGGTTGAGGTGTGAATGGGGAGTAAACCTCCTGGGAAAAGATTTCAGAAATGAATTGTAGGTGGCTGATAGCTGATACCACATAAACCACCTCCTTTGTTCAGCAATGGTTTTTCTACTTGGACATAAATCACCTCTTTCACATCTTTTTGAAACCATCCATCTTCTCTGTCCAAGATGTAACAATTAGTGTCTTCAAAGGTCCTGTCCTGATGAGCTAGCTCTTCTATGATGTGCCATTTGCCTGTGGATTATTTGGTTTCTCATATGTATACTGTAGATCAGAGCACTCTTCACTGCACAGCATACACAATGTTGCTCAGTTTGTGTTTGGGTATGTTGTCCTTGGGATGAAACAGGTTTTTTTTCTCAGGGTGTTTCTGTGCTTGGAGAAGATTATTTTTTAATTTTCTAAATGTTCTGTCACATATGGGACAACAATGTTGTTTTGTCAGTCCTTCCGTTCCTCAGTGGCTGACGTCTGATGATCGTCTCTGTATCTCTTAGCTCATTTATTTTATTCTGAATCTAATAAAAAAATATTTTAGCCTTTTCATTGCTAAGGAAAAAGTTTTATCACAGGCTGTCTGTAGCCATAAACACCTAACGTGAACAAAGCTAAACATGGGTTATTGTACTAAAATAATGTCCTTGGAACACTTGAGGCTGCTATCTTGTGGACTGTTACAGATTTTGCGGACAGTTAGTTGTTTAACAGTCATTGAATAAATGTTTTAAATGGTATCTTTTGTTAAGTTTTTATTACACAATACCTACTCTGACCTTTTTGGGTCCTGCACCTGAAAAATAACCGAATGTATATAAAAACTAAACTAAAACTAAGCATTACAAAAATAATAATAACTAATAAAAACTAGCAAAACCAACCTAAAAACTAATTAAAACTAACTGAATTTGAGGAAAGAAAAGTCAAAACTATTATAACCTTGCATGGTACCTCGTAGCAAAGAACAAAATATTAACACTTTAGGCACAATTTGGCCATTTTCACTTAGGGATGTATACATGTTTGTTGGTAGCAGTTTAGACATTATTTAGTTATTTTTGAGGGCACAGCAAATGTATGCCATTATATAAACTGTAGACTGTTGTCCCATGAAAATATATACTAAAATAGTTACAAAATACAAAACTGTGAGGAGTGTACTCACTTTCGTGAGATACTGTAACTAACCTCAGATTACTGCTCACTGTGTAAAAACTCTAATAACAATATGAACTTTATGATCAAATACTTTTCTATAACCGAATTATTAATAAGTACATATTCATTGTCAAATTCTTTCTGGGATTTTATTGTTTATTGTTTTATTTTTCATGCTCTCTCATTATTCCAGTTACTTTTTTTTGTTGATGATTTGGGTTTTTACCATAGTATCATGACCGTAGTCATAATTTTGGTATTGTAACAACACTAGGAAGGATGCATTAATTCCCTGTTATGCCACCTCTAACCTGGATACAAGATGAAATACTGTTTGGCATGAAGTTATACAGGGTCCATATGGTATTCATTGGTGCATTTGTTCATAAGTTGTTGCAGCTGGACCTGTAGGTCCTGCAAACTCGTAGGTTGCTCATGCCAACCTTGGGGACCAGCTAGGGAATACTCGATTGGAAAAAAATCTGTTGACTGGGCAGGCCAAGGAAATGTGGCAATCTCGAGGAGACAACAAATTTCCCTCTGCTAAATGCCTGGTAATGATCTGTGCAGAGACAGGAGTGTGTAGTGAAGGTAACACCTGCATCTGTATGGTGGTCACCAAAAATGTGAAATCTGATTGTGCTTGTTGGTGTATCAAACAGTCCTCTCTACTGTTATTGTGTCTGGGCTGTTTGCTGTTTGTTTGTGGCCTTAGGAAACCACTGCTTCCAGTACTTCCAAACAGCTATAGCTGTCAACTGGGCAAAATCTGAAAGCCTTTTAAGAGCAGTTGGGGAAGAACTTTTATGCCCTCTTGTGGCAAGAGTCATTCATACCACACCTGTAATCATTTATATGTGAGACATAACTACAAGCTGAGTTTTGCAGCAATCCAATATTTTGAACTGGGTGTAGTTATTTTGCCTTTTTTTTTTTCAATTAGACTATTTAAGCCGAACTCTGACCCTACTATCTTAATGTCGCTTCAGAAACCGAGTCTAATCGGATGTTATTTGTAGCCGCAGTCTCCTGTTGTTAGCTTACAGGAGTAACACTCAGTGTGGTCTCTCAGTAGATCAGCAGGCTCTGATACGCTCAGACAAACCTTATTATCACCAAAAATCATGCCTGTTCCAAGTCACTTAAATCACCTTTCTTCCCCATTCTGATTCCTGGTTGGAGTTTAAACCGTTGGTGGGTGAGTGTATTTACTGTGGCGTTCAGACAACATCCAGATTGCATGTTGTGCAGTTTCACAGAATGTATTGGGGATGTTAAGATGCACTTACATGTAATGTGTAAATTTAGCTGGAAAAAAACTTTAAATGTCAGGGTGTAATGTGAAAGGTTATCGGGGTCTTTATTTGACTTGTATATGTTGTTTGTTCCTTATTAAGTTATTACGATTTACCATTCAGTCTCATTTGGGATTTTAATTCTTTGTGGTAACATGAGATGTAAAAAGTATTGAAAATATATTGAAAATCATTATTGGAAGGACTTTTATGAATCACCTCTTTGTAATCAAATCCCAAGAAATCACATCAGTTGCATAGATTGTGTTTGCGAGCAAAAGAAGATTCTGTTCAGCTTTGAGAGAAGGATTAGCATGCCAGTATGAAATACCACAGGCTTCTTACATTGTTTCCTTGTTATTAACCGAATTTGTTAAGGTTTCAGGGTCCTATGATCTGAAATAAAATAAAGCCTGTTTCTACTTAAACCTACTGCTGTTTCTATTACATAACATGTTTGCTTAGACGATAAGTCAAAAATATAGAAAGTAGTTAACTAACTATTTTTTTTTTATCTTGCTAGATTTCACCCTGCCTTCGCTTCTAAAGCTGCATCTAAATAAAGAGGAAAAGCTTGTGGATCTAAAGGTGGGGAAGGATAAAATCGATTCAGATGCACAGATATCTGGGAAATATATGTCTCGCAGCTGGAAGTCACGTCGTACCCGTAGGACTGCTCAGAAATATTCAGTAAAGGATGGATGCAAATCTCATCTCTCTACGTCTGACTCTGAAGCCAATTCTGACGATAAAGCAAGCAGCAAACATCACAAGTCTAATAGTTCATGTATTTATCTTAGTCGTCAGCATCATCAATCAGTCATTCCACTGCAGCAACCATTGCAGTGTCCCTATGTGGACGGTATGAGCAGTCTAGAAGGATCAAAGCTTCACATGAGGCACATTGGATCACTACCACCTGACACTGAAACACTAACTGATTCCACAGCCTTTTGTATTTTAAATCATATGGAGAATTCAGCGTTTGACCTCTGTCATGTTTTACTTTCACTTCTGGAAAAGATCTCTAAATTTGACATGACTATCAATTGTAACCCTGGCTTGGCAGTTCGAGTTGTTCCCACGCTCATGGAAATACTCACAGAGTTTGGGGAATGTTGTGGATCCGGAGTGGCTAGTGCCTGTGGGGGAGCTGATGAGCTGGCTGGAGGCTGGAATGAGGAGCCTATTGCCTTAGTTCAAAGGATGCTTTTGCGTACAATTCTGCATTTGATGTGTATCGATGTTGGTCAGAGTGAAACATTACCAGATAATCTACGACAAAACTTAACTGATTTGCTCAGAGCCACCCTGAGGATTCGCAGCAGCCTTGCAAAGCAACCAGACCCCTTCTTTCCTCGACTCAAAAAGACTCTGCAAGAAGTGTGTGAAGATTTGACCTATTCTAGGTATCGGCACCGGGCATTGCTGTTGCCAGAACTTCTTGAGGGTGTCCTTCATCTTTTACTGAGCTGTTTGCAGACCTCAGCTCCAAATCCTTTCTTCTTTAGTCAAGCACTTGAACTGGTCCATGAGTTTGTGCACCACCATGGCCTCAAACTATTTGAAGAAACTACTCTTCATCTTGAAGATCTTGGTAGTGCTTGCGACTCAATAATTAGTAGTCAAGCCTTAGAACGTTTGCGTGGCATCATTGCTGGTGTTTTTAAAATAATCAGTGTTGTGAAGAAGGCTAAGTCAGAGCAGTTACATCAGTCAGTGTGTGCACGGCGACGTCACAGACGCTGTGAGTACTCCCACTTACTACACCATCACAGAGACCTCTCAGGATTGCCTGTCTGTGCTTACAAGCAGGCGCCTCAACCCAATCCTTTTGAAGATGAAGCAGAAGGTAGTACTGGACAAGTAAGCTACCCTGATCGTTGTTGTGTTTTAGCTGCTTGTGCTCATCAGTGTCTGCGCCTTATCCAACGTCTGTCCAGCTCAGGGCCTGCTGTGTTGCAGGTTCTGGCAGGTGTTCAAGCAGTTGGTATTTGTTGCTGTATGGATCCGGAATCAGTGGTGGTCCCTCTGCTTAAGGCATTTCAAACCTCAAGTCTGTGCAGTTATCAGGATCATATATTAAATGTGCTTAGTAGGCTTTTGCTGGAACAACTAGGAGGTGGACAACCTTTGGAAAAGACCAAACTTACCTCTTGTAATATCTGCACTTTTGATGTCGGTGAAATACCTGTTGAGGAGTCTTTGCAAGACTGTGCTAATGAAACTGAGCCAACCTCTTGCAACTCTACCTATTCCTCATTTCATTCGCAAGGAGTTCTGCCAAGTGCTGGGTCTAAAGACATGCTGTGGAAATGGAATGTTTTAAAATCATACCAGGATGTAGTGTTTTGTGAAGATTGGCGGTTAAGCAAGCAGATTGCCAGCCATATATGCCAGCTTATGCTAAAGGGCAATGCAGTGGTACAGTGGCAGCTGTACACTCATGTTTTAAATCCTTTGCTTCAGAGGGGTGTGGAACTAGCCCATCATGCCCAACAGTTGGGTGTGTCAGGCACCTGCATAGAGGTTTGCAGTTACCACATGGACTGCCTCCCTGTGGAAGTGCTGCTTGTTTACCTTCAAGTACTTCCCTCGTTACTCAGGACAAGGTAGGATTTTACCTTTTCTGCTTATGTTTAATACATGATGTGTGGATAATATGCATGACATCATGATAAAGGTACCGCAAATAAAAGTAGTAGAAATTCAAAGTATAATTAACCATGTAACAGTTTATTTACATTATGCCCTAACCTCGTAAAACAAAGTCCATAAAAACCTGGCCCAAAATACAAAGCGGATTCCAAAAAAGTTGGGACACTAAACAAATTGTGGAGATGGCAAATGTCAATATTTTATTCTTAATTGAACATAGATGCCAGATCAGAAGTTTAATCTGAGTTAATGTAACGTTTTAAAGGACAAATTTGTTGCTTCAAAATTTTACAGTGTCAACAAATCCCAAAAAAGTTGGGACAAGTAGCAATAAGTGGCTGGAAAAAGGAAATTGAGCATATAACGAA
>JAUZSV010444648.1:0-17325 GCA_034780495.1 Parotocinclus cesarpintoi | reverse complement strand
GATTCTCAACCGCTCTCACCACTCTGCCGCCATTCAACTGTGTCACAGAGTTAAATCTGCGCAGAGTAGGGAGAGCGGTTGAGAGATAAAGATAAATGGCGGCAGATGAGAGTGACATTGTGGCTAGCTTGATAGCATAGCCTTTTTCAAATAATAAAAAACGGAAGACCAACTCAAGAACTGGAATTAAAAGAATTAAAAGAGGTGAAGGCCCAGCTGTAGTGCTCACGGTTCGCCACTGATATATATATATCTTTATATATATATATATATATATATATATAGTATTTGTCTTTTGTTTTACATGAAAATGTTCTGATGTGTGTTTAGCTGTTCAGCAATGTGTTTGCTAGCCATGAACTAACTAGTTATGCTTTTGAGCTATGTTATGTAGTTTTGCTAAAGGAAAAATATTTTCTAACAAATTGATGCGACTTTTTAAAACCTGACTGGACTTTTAGTAGATATTCTTATATATGGGACAAAGATTTGGGGAATAAAGCCACAAATTCTAAGTCAACATAAATTAGCTTGGTAGAATGGTCCGTATACACTACAATGCTTATGTAAGAGCAATGAGAGTAAAATTTTAATCGGACTCAAGGCAAAAAGCTTAGTCCCTGGAGTTATTCTATGTGGTTGGTAAGATCAGTCAGTAATGTCTACATACCCGGCTTTCAACTTAGCAGCCTCTGAGTGGTATTTTGATAGTTGTGCAGCTTTTGGCCTTATTTACCTGCCATCACCAGAGCTTTTCTTTATCATTGTGTGTTGTAATGAGGCCTCTCATAATCAGTGTCACTCACTTTGTGCCATCTCAGAGGTCTTTTTCAGTTTATAAGTTATTATGAGTTAGGAGTAACCTCCGCTGGACTACTGTCCTCAGATTTTCCTATTTCCTTGACGTTACCATTTATACTTATTGCTTGAGCAGCCATGGAGAAGCTCCTGGCAATTAAAGAACTAAGGATCCAACAACCATTTATATCAATTTGAAAACTTACAAATCAAATTACGTAACGTGTTTGCATAAGAAATCCTTCCCCATGACATGTCCTCGCTTTGTAGTTCATTTCGTTTTATTTTAGTTCCATTCTGCCTTGCTTGGCTGTGCTCTGTAATTCATATTCTTTTCTACATATTAACACAACAATATTTTCTCATGAATAGCTAGCCAAGCTTTTACAAATCTATCATCGTGTGGTCATTTTGTGGTACTTCCCCTCATCTACAGGGTGAAAGGGTGTCAGTTGTCTACACCCCTCCCACCAACACCACGGGTTTTCAGCTGTAGAATAATCACAAGAAGTATATTAACATACAAATATAATATGTTTATTTTCATAATACAAAGCTAAGATCAAAGTCAAGCTGTCCACACATTATGCAATATGATAATTACTCCCAACCTATGTAGTATATTTATTCAAGCTGACAAAGCTCTGCATGCTGCTTCTCTATAAAATCCTACCTCTGACCTGCTTCAGACAACTTTATCTGTTACTACTGGTCGTCATATGTTGTGCACACATTAGAGAATGGCCATGAACCATCATCCAGGTGTTTAACTTTAAAGTACTAAACAGTAAGGCTCTGCTTTTTGCCTACTTCAGTCATGAGACTCACATTAGACACAAAATGCAATTATAATAATAGTTTGTATCTTAACTGGAATTAAAGATCTATGAAAATACTATGAAGATAATGATGATAAAAAAAACTACTCAGCAGTGATATAGTGTACAGTATGTAAAATAAAAGTTAATCTAATTAAATAATTATTAATTTTCTTATTTATTTTATTGGAAAAGTTTCAGTCAAATTATACAACACTATAATACATTAATTGGATTAAATAACTGTGTTTTAAGGGAAATAGATCTTTCTTTGGATGAATTTCTCATGAGATTTGTGACTGTGATCTGTTTACCAAACTGTATTGAATTTAGTTAACTGAGTGGGCCAATCTATTTTTTTTTCAAAAGTGAAAATCTAGTATTTAAAACGTTTTTGTACAAAATCAGTTCTGCAAATCTGTTTAAGCAGACAGATAAAAAACAAAACAGGCTAAAAGCAGTCAGTATGGGTCATTTCAGTACTCTCTCATCGAAGCACATCTCAGCTTTGGCACAATCTTTTTGATTTCTGATAGTGCCACTGTAGTCAGCATGTCAAGCGAAGACAGAGTGAGGCTTCATTCATTTAAGTGGTATTTGTTTTGTACCAAAACAAAACCCCAAAATGTCAAGACTGGATATATCAGAGCTTTGGTCTAGCCAGACAGAAGAACATTTGATTAACCTTTTTAAAATTATTTTCAATAATAAAAATCAAGATTTATTTATAATTTGGTCAGTTTTGTCACTCTATGTAAAACCCACACTGACGTGGCATTCCAAACTCCACACAAACAGTACAAACAGTAGAGTTCAAAGACCAAACTCTGTATTATTAAAGGAAGTAATATAGTGCTGGAAACTATACTATAAAGAATATTGTACTATACTATACCCTAAAGAAAAGAAAATATATATTTTTAAGTTTCTAGTCCACTTTTAGGGTATTTATTAGGTACAGCAATGTCACATATTTAGCAGCTCTCTTCTTTAATACTTTTGAGAAGTGTTGAGACTAATAGTGTTCACTTAAGAGAACAGTTTCATGCTTTGAAATACTGGTGACCAGTTCAAAATGCATCCCACACATGGGCAGTGAGCCAGAACAAATAAACCAGCAGAATGCTGCTTAAGGGGGGCAGTGATGGGGTCAGAGGCGAGTTCAGCAGGAGCAGACCAGGAGGTGACAGAAGGGAAGGACCCAGTCACGCAAACACAGCAGGAGCTGTTCCAGCTGGCCCCAGGCTCCTCAAAAGCACATGTGGTCTATGCTCAATTAGGTATACTGCACTGAATGTATACTGCACACGGCTACCAATATGCAGACCGCTAGAAATATTATTTGGGATATTTTGCATTAAACAACAGACACTACAGGCAGAAGCCAGGCGGCTGCTCAGAAGGAGGGTGAGAGGTTGGGCCATTGGTGGCTAGCTTTAAGTAAGTGGTGACACCAGTAACTGTAATTCATAAATATGTATACATCATTTAGGCCTATGGCCTATAGGATATGATACAAACTACATAACACTGATTATTAGTCTATATACACAGTGTTTGGATATGCTTTTTTCTGGACAAAGTCATGTCACCTGACTGATAAAGCCTTCAGTCATATGACAATGCCATAGTTATGAAATAGGAAAATACCAAACTGGTAAAAAAATATATCAGAACAGAATATATTTAGTATACCAGGGACATCAGGGAGGTGTAAGGCAAAAACACTAACCATTTGCATCACTTAATATAAAATGCATTAAATCTTGTAGAACAATGAGATCAACCAACTTGCAGGCGTCAAACATGAAGACCACTCGTTCATTTTGCCCTGTGCAACACCATCGCCAGCACAGCATAGAAAGCACCCATCATACTGGGACAATTGACATAATTGATGTCTTTGGAATGTGGGAGGAAAATGAAGTACCCTAGTTCTGTACAACACCAACTCCATCAAATCCCAGTAATGCTGGAATGTACAGTAGAAACTGCATAGACAGAATGCCTAGTTGAATAGCAAGAAGATTGTACTCAGATGTTCTTCTTGATAAAATCTTCCTAAAAATGTGAGTGAAATTTTTAAAAATGTGTTTTTTCAATGTAAATATGTAATGTAAATTTCAGGACCAAATCATAATTGGCACTACTGACAAGCAAGTAAATTAATTAAATAAAATGCAGAAATAAATAAATGTGAAACCTTATTTTAGATTTGTGTCTGTTCCTATGTGCAAATGGCAGTTGTTTTGACAAGGTTAATCATTCTGTGTTTGAGTAACACATATTTGGAGTACGGCCAAAACTGATTCTTTTTTTTGTTTTAAACTATCTAGCAGCATAGATGTTTTTTAGTTTGATATTGAGACTTTATCATTGGTAAACAAACTCGCAGCATTTGAATAACAATCTTACCATAATAATAACAACAATAAAAGACTAAGAAAAATATGTAGAGAAACAGATGGAGTACAGTTTGTAGTTATAGAACCACAACATGCATCTATGTGGTAAAGGAAACTGATAAAATGGAGTATTAGTGTCAAAACAAGGAGGTGTACCTAATAAAGTGATTCGTAGGTGTATATATGAAAAGGCTACTGAGGGCTAACAAAACATATTTAATTTAGTTTATAAAATGTTTTTCTTTAATTATCAAAGTATGTAGAAAAAATGGCATCTGAGTATTCAAGGTATTGATATTAACATTGAGAAATAACCAGACTGTGGTATGAAATTTAACATTAGTTGATGCTAAGAGCTTTGCATTTCAGCAGGTACATAATAATTAATGAAATAATGAGTTAATTTAATTAAACTTTTTGTCCAACCTGTTGATTGCAAGGAATGTGTAGTCCAGCATACAAGGTGCAACAAAGTTTTCAAGGCATTCAAAATTACACCATGCTCTGTTACGCAATTAATCAGTTGTTTTAACTAACTCATTAAAGTTAACACATTGAAACAAAATCCAATGTCTGTAATCTGTAATTTTTTGCATATGTTTCTTGTTATGGGAAGTTCTGTGGCTAACCAAAGGGCATCAGAAAAATATCCATTTATAGAAAGTTTAATTATGCAGAACTAAGGTGTAGTAAACATGTGCATGCCCAGTTTTAACTAAATCAGGGCATTCAGAGGCAAAGTGTGAATTACTGAACAATGTCACAGGGGTAGCACTAGAGATTTATGTACTAAATATTATGGGCTAAATATTAATTAGGGGAGTAGAAGTAATCATCCCAGGGATTTGAAAAATGACCCAAAAAGGCTTGCATTTTCAAACTAGAATAAAATGAAAAGTTATGTGGAGTATTTGCCTCATTGGAGAAAATTTATTTAAAGAGATATGTCATTCAAAGTTTGTATTATGTACAGATTTAATATGATTTAACTGCCACCGATCTGCTAACAAGAGGTACAGATCAAGCAAAGTTACAATTAATGTTACTGCAGTAGCAGATCCTAAATGCATTACTGAAATAGAATAGAATAGAATAGAATAGAATAGAATAGAATAGAATAGAATAGAGACTGCAATGATTGAACACACATCTGGACTGGAGCTGCATTCATGTTTAATAATCTGGATGACAAAATTTTATGACAGCATGACAACTGACAGCAAAAAATGAATTTCCTATTTAAAGTTTTATTTAATTCCACACAATTAAATATTCACAAACCAAACTCCACTACATCCCCAGCCAGCGAACAAAGGGCTGTTGGTATAACCTCAACAAAACTGAATAAACCAAAACTAGCAGTGCCAGTTGTAATAACTTTTTGAATCAAATTTTGTGAGCGAAATAAAGCTTCTCTTAAATCCAGTAAATACATGAAATAACTTTCATTATGAGAAAACTATTTATAGATCTATTTAAATTCATTTTATTTTCCTGTCTTTACTAACATGTTTTTTTGTTTATGAAATGTCAATTAAATGTATTGCTTGTTATGAATGCTTTATTGTAGTGGTTATCAAACTTTTAGTTTGAGACCCATTATCAAACCACAACCTTCAAGTAACACTTATGAGTCTCATCACAGAAACACACACACTTGTACACAGTAGGTCTATTCATCCTTCAGATGTGCATATTCAGTTCTCACATCTTACATGTGCTAGTTTCATGCTGTAATTGCTGAGAATTTCAGAGTACAAAACTCACTGTATTTTTTTTTCCTCTGTGGTTAATCATCATCACACCATCTTGTAGTGCTTTGTAGGGTTGTGCTTGCTTTATCTAAATTAGCATCGACTGATGCAAAGGCAGGCAATTAAATAACTCTATCATCAGTGTGCTCAACGGGTGTGTTTTATTTACCAGTTTGGGCTTATCGATCCTGGCATCTGCAACCTTCAGCCATACGACAAAAGTTAATTTAATCAAGGTATTTTGTTTTTATTATTTTTTTTAAAGAAATACAAAATACTTATCCATATAGTCAAAAAATCACATTTTGAAAGCAGTTAGCATGACCCAGATATAATGAACTACAGGTGTCTATGTAGGCCAGGAGATATTTTTTAAACACAAAATAATTTTATTAAAACAATATTATGAATAAAACTAATATGTAATGTATACATAAAGATCTTTAATTTGAGGTATCCCTTAATTTTTGTGAGCATTATAGTTACTATGTACATTTTCTGAGGTCATCTGGCATACCACATCATGCTTCTTTATATATCACCAGTGATACCAGTTATTAAAACTATGTAATCTCACCTAACTGGCCTTGGAACTGCTGGCTTTACAAAAAAAGTATTGTATATTAATCTATAAGTAGAATAATATTACTGAGTTATGATCAGAGAACAAGTCATCCATTTATGTCTGCCGTACATACTGCAGTGTTTAACAATGAGTTTTTATTTTATTATACTGCTTGAAACAAACATTCAAACATATTTTCTTTATTTTTGAGTTGATATTATAGCAACTATATAGCAATGCCCCCCAATAGATCTAACAAAGCCCATGCTCTGACAATATACTGATTACTTCCTTTCATTGATAAAACACTGACTGCATGCATTTATATATTTACCTACATAAAGCATTGTTTGCAAAGTATTGGTTATTACACTAAGTTGGGGATAAGGGCACCATATAGACAAATGTTCATGGACACCCCATCAAACTATCGAGCTCTGCTATTTCAGAAATACTCGTTTGTAACATATTAATATAAAATGGACTTGAAGTGGTGAAAGGTTGTTCTGAATACCCCAGCGACTCTCAATTTAGGTTATAGGTTTTCATTTTCAAAAAGTCTGTTCATCAACTTTGTGCCCTGCTGTTGTTAAACAAACTCTCCAGAGAATTAATTTGCCCATCTTGATTGAGAACCTACTTACTTTGCACTGGAATACCAACAGTGTATAAGGACATACTGTCTAGAAGAAGCTGACCTTACAGTCATATTTCCAAATTTTTGGAAGGCCCACTTAGCAGACAGTAAAAGGCAATATTCATGCTACTACTCATGTTTTGGGTGTGCACACACTGCCTGTACAGTGCAGAGTTACCAATGAATAATGAATGTGCTCAGCAAACATGATAGTCTGTATGAAATAACATCAGATAATTAAAGAAAAAAAATACAGTTTTGTATTTTTTCCAATGCTTGATTTGCGTGTTAGTTTCGCTGTTGTCTAGATGTGCTACATACTGCATTTGTGGTAAATTATTTGGGAATAACTGGGAATGATCATATATTTTAATTTGTAAAATATAATACAGAGCCAGGATGTTTACATGTGCTTGGAAATGACTGTACAGTTGTGCTAGACAAACTGCATGTAGCTCACAGATTGGCTTCTAATTGCATTATACTTTGGCAGTCCGTTTGCTGCTGTTTCCAGACCACAGTCATTACTGCATCCAAGCTTGCTGATTTAGTTAATTTCACAGGAGACCATAATGAAGATTCTGGACGTGAAAGACTGAACCCATCTATCTAATTGTGTTTCAGCTAAATGTATGAAATATGAGGTCAGTTAAAAGATAACTGAGCATTTAAACTACACAAAAGACATTTTTCTGGCAATTTGAGAAAAGCAAACAAATAGGAACAAACAGTGGAGCATATTTGGCCATTAACTGAAAGATAAGTATACGTCATAGTATGTGTGTAGTACTATTACAGAAGACTCACCAATATCATTTAACAGGTTTAAAAGACTGAAAATAGTCAACAAAGCTGCCTATCTCTTCATCTGTCTGTCTCTGAATCTGTTATTTGATATCAAACTTGATAGAGATTGGGTTGAAATCACACACAGGCAAGACTGGCATGTCTGAGGGATGAGAAGCTGGTTGGATGATCATCCCCTAAAGCAGCAAGAGCAACTCCTGCCGGCTTTGCTATGGACGGCTGTACCACCCAGGGCATGAATATGCTTGCACTCGGAGGCCACTCAAGTCTGAGTAAGAAAAAACAAGCGTAAAACTTATGAAGTCTTATTATGTCAGTAGTTTCTAGGAATAGAGTGAAAATCATAGTGAACTAGTTATTTCTGTATGTGTGATCTTGAGAGTGGAATGCACAAATACACACTGCATACCACTGGAATGGAAACATTTTGTACAATAAACTAGAATTCAAATCAAGTGAAAATTGGACAAAACAAATCTGAAAATTAATGCCTGCTTAAGTTAATGCCTGCTTTTTATATTAATTAGTAGCCATTTTTAATTCAGTATAGCAATGACCTCAGTGTAATACACTAAGAGATGGGGGTAGTAAGTATTATATGTAATACACAGAACATATGTAGAGCAGAGCATGAAGAATACTGGCCGTCTAATGCAAGAACACATGTTTTTGTGGTGTGAGGTGGGTGGACAGTTGAGGATGATTAATGCTTGGATTGAGTGAGAGCAGGGTTCAGGCTTCCTCCTCTGATTCCTAAAGGATGCTGCACAGCTCCATATTAAGAGTTTGAGTATTCACTTTCAGGGCAAGCCCATACATTAACATCTCCAGTCTGTTCCTCATAGCCTCAGAGACACGAACTTGGCTCAATTGGATCCTTCACATACAATGAAAGGAAGACAGGCATCAAAATTCTTTGGAGGGAATTAAATACTCAATTCATCTAAGAGGATTATTAAGATTTTTTAATCATGTACAATTTCATATTTATATATTTTTGTAGGTGCATTTAACTCGAAATAGAATAAAATTTTAAAAAGTCTAGCGGTTAAGGTTCTGGACTAAGAACCAGAAGGTCCATTGTTTATACCCCAGTTCGTCCATAACTGTTGGCTCCTTTAGCACGACCTCAAAACACAATTATTTGGGCAGTAAGTATTTTTGAATAAGAACATCTGCTAAATGACTAAATGTATATAAACTTAAACACGTACAGTTTTTTTTAATTGGAATGATTTGGATCTGGATCATCTGGAAGAGGTGCCAGAACATTTTCTCATTCCTAATCTTATGTCATGTTTTGTTTTATCTAATGAAATCCATGCATTATACTTTGCAGAACTGTCCTAATTGTTTACTTTCAAGATTAACTGTAGTCATTTAAATAAATAAATAAATTCAACAAGACTTGTAAAAAACTACCTGTGTCCTGAATACATTTTTGTAAATATATTAATAAGCTGCCTGAGATAAACAAAATTTTTTGTATAGGGCATTTATATGCCCAGTAATTTAGTGCATGTTTTTAGAATGTGAAGTGTAAGCTTAAATTGTAGTGTTTACGTTTTATTGTTAAATTTTTTAAATAAGCAGTTATATCCTTAATCTTTGAAAGCAACTGTGAAGGAATGTGATTTGCTTACAATTGTTTATACACAATAGTCAACATCACAAGTATTCAACTCAGAACTGAAGAGACATTATAAAATCAACCGAATAACTTAGGCATAGGAGTGGTTCTATTATGCTCTGGGTTGTTTGGCAGCCAGTGGCACTGGAAATAGATTTTTACTAAATATAAATAAATCCTGAAAGTCAGTTTTCCATAGTTAGGGAAAAATTGAAGATAATAATAAGTTGCAATTAAATCAAGAAAATTATCCAAAACAAACCTTACAATAGAACATGAACCAATTAAAATATATTTATATATATATAATTGCGGATATTTTGGAGCATATTCTCCAAACAAGTCTTACCAATCCATTACAGGGTACACAGATACAGGAAATGTCCGTACATGCAAACTGAACATAGGCAGAGTCCGGACTGGGGATCAAACTGGGGGTCGTTGGGGCTGGGAGGTGACAGCGCTAATCACTTGCACCTTTGTGCCGCCCATGACTGGATGTTGTTTTGCCAAACCATGACTGTTTTACTTATTTAAACGTAGTAAAGTCTGGCCTTTTCTGCAAAGCATTTGGGAAACCTTGGATTAAAATCAATGTGAACTATTGGTTCCTGCACCTAATATCCAGTCAGGACAGGCGTACACAGACTGGTCTGTCAGCAGCTACTGAGATGAGTAAAGCTGAAGAAATCAGGGCCATCTGGAAGCCATTTCTCTGGGTATTTTTTTTCTCCCTCTCTTGGTTTCTAACTGTCCCATTTTAATCTGTTGAATCTACCCCCCCGCCAACTCCCCGGGGATGTCGGGGCCCAGTGACCGGGAGCTGCACACGCTATAAGTGGCCATGGCACGCAAGCTCATCCCCTCACGCGAGAACAGCTCTTAGGGATGCCAAAACAAGCAGCACACATAATGCATGCACTGCTGCACTGCACTACTGCTCCATTCTCAAGTGTCACGCACACCCATTGAAGGAGCCAAGTAAACATGTGGTTCAAAACACATGGAGAAATCACCACTGAAGAAATTAACACCCTGAAGTTCTGACATGCACATGAGATGATTGTCTGCATTTTGAATGCTGCTGTGATGTGCGGCTTAGCCACGTTTCATCGATGTTGATTGCAGAAGGCTATGAGATTACATCGCGTGTATTGATGTGAATAAGAAATAAGCCCATATGGGCAAAATCTAAAAGAATTTGTATAATGAAAAAACAGCACATTGTCAAACATATACAATATACAATAAAATATACTTTTCTCTCTCTCCCTGGTCCACAACTAAACTCCATGCCATAATATATGTACATATACATATATACATATATATATAAAACAT
Organism: Parotocinclus cesarpintoi; assembly: GCA_034780495.1. Taxonomy (NCBI): domain Eukaryota; kingdom Metazoa; phylum Chordata; class Actinopteri; order Siluriformes; family Loricariidae; genus Parotocinclus; species Parotocinclus cesarpintoi. The sequence goes on along the minus strand of JAUZSV010444648.1, from coordinate 6,570 downwards.
ATATAAATATAAATATATGTTGTGTTTGCATTAGACCCTTTAATATAACACTTAAAATAAACTTTATTTTAAATTATTTCTGAAGTAATCCAATTATGATGTGATTTCAGAAATCCTTAAGTTGTTTAACATAGTACTCAAACCCTTAATTACTCCATCAATAATTCCCAAAGTGCATTTTAAAGGCACAGCTTCAGATATTTTTTAGCTTTAACAGTAGTAGGTTTTAATAAGTAGTAAGTAGGATTTTAGAGAATAAACTGATATGTTAAGGACATTTAATGACATTTTGAGATATGTAAGAGGTTTAAGAATATAGGGTATAATATTAAGTATTTTTAATATCAAGTTTTCATTTGAATGTTAATCCTTAATCAGGTGTAGGTGCTTCCATAGTTTACTATATCCTCTGCCACTTCAAGCCTCTGAGGAAATAGTTCTGAGGATCTGAAAATATCTTATCAAAACATCCGCCAAGAAAAACTTCTCCAACTAATCGAGGAGCAGTTTGGAGATTAACATTGTATTTTACCCCATGATGGAGCACCATGTCACAAGGCAAAAGTAATACACGGCTTGGTGAGCAAAACATTTATTTTTTGGGGTCCATGGCTACAAAAACTCCCCAGGCCTCAATCCCATTGAGGACATGTGGTCAATTCTCAACAGGGTGGACAAACAAAAACACAGAAATTGCGAACAACTAAAAGCGCTACTTAGACAAGAATAGGTTGCCATCAATTAAGATTCTGCCCAGAAGCTGATATGCAGCATGCTGAAGCGAATTGCAGAAGACTGTCCTTAACAGTACTCTAAATATTTCGTCTTTCTTTTAATCTCAGAAAACTGTCTCTCACCTCCATGTAAAGTTAAATATTACATATAGCATTTAGCACATAGTTGAGATACACAGAGACATTTAGTACAGGGGTAGCCAACATGGTGCCCGCTGTGACCACATGAGTCGCCCGCAGAGCATTTCTAGAATCGTACCATTTTAACAATGATTGGGAAGAAGACAACATGGAGAGGCACTTCAGTACATGCCACAAAAGGTTTCATGCTAACTACTGACCCACAAACAGCAGTCTTTTTTTCAGAGACCACTGAAAATGTCCAAAATTTAATTCAATGTGACCTGAATTTTAAGTACTGAATAATTTGTAAATAAATACATAAACAAACATATTTATCAAAAGATCAGAGATGTAATAACTGACTTTTTAAATGTTGACAGATTTGTATTGATCGATATTAATAATGTTGCATGTTTAAATATATCTGTGTTTTCTGCCATTGTAAATTGTTGTTAATGTTCATCAGACAGTCTCTTTACAAATATTAATTATGAATATTATAATTATTAAAGTTGAGGAGTACAACTTTGTTACACAGGAATTTTGTATTAAACAAATAGCCCTTCGGATTACTCCATACTCTTGAAGTAGCTCTTGGTTCCACAAAGATTTGTGACCCCTGTTCTAGAGCAATTTGTATTTGTATTTTCATTATAGAAGCGATTTTCCGTACATTGCAGTTGCAAAACTAATCTATACTTACAGGAGCTTTTATGGGATCTCATTCTAAATCCATAGGCAATAATATGGAACTGGTCCTCCCTTAAAAACTTAAGCATTTTTTGGGAAGATTTTTGCCTTGTAGAATCATCCAGAGGAGAAATTTTATGGTCAGACACAGATATTTGATGAGAGGGCCATGATCACAATCTCCATTCTATCTCATTCCAAATGTGTTTGATGAGGTTGAGGTCAGGACTTTGTGTGGGTTAAGTTTTTCTACACCAACCATGACTTTATGGATTTACTTAATTTAGTAAAGATTTAGTCATGCTGAAACAGTAAAAAGATCTTTAACAAAAAAAGTTCCCATAAAGTTGTAAGCAGTTGTTCAAAATGTCTTGGTATGCTGAAGCATTAAGAATTCCCTCAACGGGAACTAAGGGGCCTAGGCCAAGTCCTGAAATACAAACAAATAGCATCATTCCTCTTTCACCAAACTTTACAAATAGCATGATACAGTCAGGCAGGTAACACTACCTATTGCATTCTCCAAACCCATACTGCCAAACCAAGAAGCATCATTCATCACTCACAGTGATGATGAGCTTTATACCACTACATCTGATACTTTTCATTATACTTTGTGATGTAAGGCTTGCACGCAGATGCCCAGGGATGGAAACCCATGTCATGAAGCTTCTGGTGCACAGTCATTGAATGCTTATGCCTGTGGAGCTTTTGGAACTTGGTCAGCTGTGACTTGGACAATATGCCCCTCTGCACCCACCACTCTGTTTTTTGAGTTGCTGTGGTTCATAAAGGCTTCAATGATTTTAATAATATTACTCACAATTGATTGTGGAATATCTAGAAAGAAAGAAATGTAACTTTTTAACTAATATTTTGCAATAGTGGAATCCAATGGCATTACCACACAATAAAATATAATGATAATACTGTAATGAGTATTCTGCACATACCTGCATATCGCATACAATCGGTGTGTTTGGAGAAAAAAGGAGAAGCATTTTAAGAAAATACCATCTTGCCTACTGTTGAGCATTGGGAGTTTTTATGGAAATATGCAGTTTCTAATTGTATTCTATATGCCGCACTCAGCAATGGGCAGAAGTTTTTAATACTATTTTACTACTATTTAATCAGATGGAAGATATACACCTGGGATCAGAAACTTTCCACCCTTGTGCAATAGGAGGGATGTGCTTTAGTATGAGCTTGACCATGCCCTGCCCTCCCACAAATGAAAAGAGTGCTGAGACCAGAAATCACAAGCACTGTAAGATACTAGTTAGCTAGTTCAGTTCATGTCCCATTCCTCAGGAAGGATTTAGATTTCATTTTGCCTCAGTATTTTCACCACAGGGTTAACACCTCATCTAGGGTTTTTGAGTCTTGTTGTGTGGTTGTGTGGCTGCATCCAGCACATGTTGGTGTGCACCCTTATGTTTCACAAGTGTGGACAGTTTTTGGTCTCAGTGTTGAACTACTAACTTTTTAAGTTTTTTGTTTGTGCAAGATCTGTGCAAAACTACTGACAAAGAAACAGACATTTGTCGGTAGAAAACAATTTTTTGTCACATCCCATACAAATGAGGATTAATAAGAATTCAGGGAGGATGAAGTCACTGTGAACAGTGAATACCCTCATTGTAGATAACCCCCCAAACAAGTCAACAGCTTGTTATCATTTATTTGTACATAAATCATTTACAGTGAACTAATAAAGTTTTAATCTTAAAAAAATTATTTGTTTCTGTCATGGCTACCTCAAAATATTTGAATGTTCAGAGAGATTCGATTTTTTTTGTTCAAAGAAATATCTTTTTTTTAAAAAGTAGCTAACTGAGAAATGAAAATTAAACTAGTGAAAAAATTACTCCAATGAAGCACCATGTCCACTATGTGACCTGTTTGCACACATCGAGAGTTTTTACAGCCCACACACCCCCTCAGAATAGTAAGACTGGGGTTAGAGCCAGCTTTTCACAACTACGCTACATAGGCTAATCAGAGACAAAGATGGCAGCCACATGGAAGACATAAACGTGCAGGCATATGTGCATGCAGCCACTGCAGGTCTGGATCTGATTAACCCTGATGGCAACATGTGTACAACGTGTGAGTTGCGTGTGAGTTGTCGCAATGCTACATTAGCACACAGTGACACTTTGGAGAGATCAGTTGACCTAATAATTATCTTAGGAATGCGGGAGCCAGGCAGACATGAAGAGAACATACAAATTATACCTAGAGTCTGGACCAGGATTTCAACCAAGGATCTCTGGAGCTGTGAGGTGACACTGCACCAATGTGCTGCCCACTAGGTATATTGGCATATTGGAGATTTTTTTTTTTTTATTTAAACAGCAAGGATTTATATTTGATAAAATCTTGTTTATTAATCTTAATATTTACTATTGATAAATTGCTGATTTGTCATAATAATAACAAAGAAAAGTTTAGACACAAGCTAAGTTGGCATTATATAATCAAGGATTACAGGGGACAGTCATCCATCCAGTAATATGTGAACACACGGAGATTCTGGAAACTGCTTAGTAGGTCACATCACAACAGTTACTGTAAGCTGTTTTAGCATTTTTCTCTTCATAAAACTATTCTGTGTGTGTGTGGTTGGGGGGGGTGGGGGGTATATGCAAACACAGTTCTAACCACTGCTCCAACATATCACGCCTTATTTAATATATCCTTCACCTTCCTTATAGCCTATAAGCTTTTGTTTATGTTGTTTTCTTGTGTAATCACAGTGTGCAAAATATATTTTAAAAAGTCATCTATTACTCTGGCTGTGATGAATGTCTAGCATTATGGAAACATTCCAGCACTCTGAGCCAGATCACTTTAAAAACACATCCCAGTATAACATGCTTAATGTTTCAACTTGACACCTAAAAGTAAACTATTTAATGAAGCGTTTCCTCTGTTCTGTTTTCTCTGAGCCCTTGAACCTCAAATTTATCCCAAAATCTTAGCAATTTAGAACTTTTTTAACTGGGTAACAACAGGCCATGACAATGTACAGTCACTTACTACCATTTAACAAATGCAAACCTGTAGTAAAATGGAACTGTAAAACAATTAAATGGGACAAATAGGAATCACGTACATCACTGTTCTATGAAACTAGTTGACATACATGCTCAAAATTTCTATTGTTTATAACTGAGTGGTTTTCAAACTGTGGTTTTCCCTTGTAGAATGCTGCTACAGGACTAAGCAGAACATTTCTCTGAACATTTTATACATATTAATATATTTATTGTTTAAAACCCCTTTTAACCTTTGGCTTCCTTAACGACGCTATCGGCATTATTGGCCATCCCAGCATCACACACAAGGTCACACACAAGTCAATGCCAATTTGGAGTAATCAGTTAACCTACCATGCATGTCTTTGGACTGTGGGATGAAAGTGGAGTACCTGGAGTAAACCCATGCAGACACAGGGAGGGCCCAGGTCGCTCCACCCTGGAACTGAACCCGGGACCTTCTTGCTGTGAGGCAGCGGTGCTACCCACCAAACCACCGTGCTGAACCTTTTTAATTAAAAAAATGCAATAATTAATTAATGTTTATATACAAGCAAACATATATATATATTAATATAATGGCAATTTTAATATACAGAATGTATAATACAGCACATGGTCACTTGTGACATTTGGGATTCTAGCCCTCCTATTCCTCATGATGCTAAGCTATAGTTTATATTTAGTTATATTTATTTTTAATTCTCCGTTTTGAAAAAAGAAATACAACTGTTATTGATACTGAAACTAAAATCATTTACTTGTCATACACATAATACATTGTGGGTGGTGAAGCGGTGTAATTCTGTAGCCTGCGAGCTGTGAGGTCCCAGCAATGCTTTCCTGCCGGATTGGATATTAAATATAGACATGATTGTCTGTGTATGAATGAGTAGAGGCCAGTCAGGGGATTATCCCCGGTGCTGCAACAGCAACCTCTACACAGCCCTTCAATAGGACTAAAATCCAATCCAGGGTATGCTTATGCATGTTTTTGGTGCATGTTGTTTAGGGTCTAAACTAAGAAAAAGAACAACAATATTTATCTTAGTTAGAGCCTGAATACACATAAACTATATACAATCAGCTTTTAATTTCCAATGGCCAAAATTAATAATCAGAGTCAGAATGGACAGAGAAGTAAGCACAATGATATTTACATCTTTACATTTACAGCATTTAGCAGACGCCCCTATCCAAATTGGAGAGAAATGTGCTCTGTATTCTTCCTATTAGACCAAACCTCATGATAGTACAAAATAAGAAATAGGTTGAAAACTCCATCCAACCAGAACTTTCGGGGATGTAATGTAGAAAAAAATCAACAAATAAAGAGGTTTTAAAACGCCGCTTGAAGAGAGAAAGAGGCTCAGCCATTGGACATTCAGGGGAAGTTCATTCCACCACCTGGGTACCAGGACGGAGAAGATTCTTGATGCCTGTGTTCCTTAATTTTACATGGAGGATCTGTTCAAGTCAAGCTCATGTCTCTGAGGCTACGTTGTACAGAGCGTGGCTAAATTAAAGTTAAAGCCTTTACCTAAATTAAAGACTTTAGGTAAAACAATGCTTTTCCATTTCTGGCTCTGTAGGGGAGCATCAGGGTTGTAAATCTAATGTGGACAGGGAAACAGTAAAGTGAAGGCAGCAGTGGCGTGACATGAGAAAACTGCAAACTAACGTGAGCCAAAGCAAAAAACAAGCAGCATGAGCAGGTGTAAAAGCAATCCACTCGAAAAAGCAAGTTTGAAACAAGCTTTAAATTAACATTCCTTGGTTTACAGCATAGCTTGAAACAACAGATGCTTCCAGGTTTGTAACATGTGCAGAATGTGGCTTGGTATTGTCTTACTGAGGTAAGCAGAAACGTCCCTAAAAAAGATGTTGCTTCGATGGTAGCACATGTACCTTTCAGCATTAATGGTGCCTTTACAGATGTGCAAGTTACCCATGCCATGTGCACTAACACACCCCCATAC
>JAUZSV010444539.1:0-17326 GCA_034780495.1 Parotocinclus cesarpintoi | reverse complement strand
ATGGCTAGATCAAGAGACACCAAGAAGGGTTCGGTGCAAGGGTCCATATACCGCCCATGTGTGTGTGTGTGTGTGTGTGTGTGTGTGTGTGTGTGTGGGATGGACTTGGATGGTCTCCAAATGAAACAGAGCAGCTGGTTCTGAAAGGTTTCAGGTCCAGATGTTTAGTCGCCATGCCGGAGATTAAGAGGGTAAGATAATAAGCGCCTGCTGGTCCCAAACGAACACACACACACACACACACACACACACACCTACACACACACACACATGAAGTGGACCGTACTGGTTCCTAAGCAACTCCCTGAGTTTATGGGATTGCTGCCAGTTGCTCTGATCAGTTCTCGCTCTTAAATCGACGAGTCACTGGAAAAAAGAAGGATTTTGTAAACAAAGCGAATTGGTTATGTTAAATAAAAGCAACAAAAAAATCCTGAATATGATGTGCATCTTTAATTCCGCCGGTGACTGGAAAAGCGCCCGAACTAAATGTTGTTTTTTTTTTATTTTATTTATTTATTTATTTTTGCAATACTGATGGATCCAAAGACGTCACCTTCAAGTGTGGTTCTGCAAAGCTTGTGGAACTGCTTTCCATTCTGGAAATCGACAACACATGCCAAGGTTTTAGCACCCCCACACCCCCCACCCCGACCAATGACATGAGTCCTGGACCGCAGAGTGGGCCGGATGACCGAACGCAAATGCAATGGTGCGAATGTCAGGAACAGACACAGAGCTGGAGGAAGGAAGCCTGTTCAGAGAAGATGTTTTGGAAAGTTTGGAAAGAGAGAGAGAGAGAGAGAGAGATGAGGGGGAGGGGAGGGGAAGGTCGGAAGGTGGAAGATAAACGGAGGGAGGAAAGGGCCGGGGGAAAACTGATAATACTCTGGACGATGCCGCTGCCATTCGCCTTTAAATAAAAAACCAAAATAGAGCGGTTTGGTTCGAAAGGCTTTCCACTCCGTATCGCTGCTCTCCTATTTTTATCTTGTCGCGCGCCCGTGCGAAATTCCTCCCGCTTCCTCTAACACCTCGTTAGCAGTTGCCTCCCCAAACGACCACCATGTGTGACCAGGTGACCGTGCGATGCCCCGTGGATGCCCCGCTATAAGCTGGCGCCCAGCACGGAAGGACGGAAGGCATGAGATTACGATATACCTTAAGAATGAGATCACCAAGCGTCACCTTATTATTAATGAATTCACCTGCTGCTGTAGCTCACCTGCTTCAAGGTTGAACACGTCGTTTTGTTCAGAGATGCTCTTCAAGTGTCTGCCTGCCATAAGAGGAACCGCTCGGATATCCTGAACGTATCACTGAGCTGTCGGCGCCCCTCGTATCACTTCAGACGGCTCCCCAGTCGGGACAGCGTGTTGCTTTAATTAACTGTCTCACAACAATAGTTTTTTGTTTTATGTAGCGATTGGAACAGTGATTACATTACAGATTCGATTTCCGTCACCTTTATTGCTTCGTTCTTCAGCATTATTATAAATTATTCTATAAAACCACATGCCCAATATAATACGAGTCCTCCTCTGAAGGTGTCCCTCTGGGCTCCGGGACAGGATTGTAAGCAAAAGACACTTTATAGTTTGTCCAGGACGTCACGCAGATGATCAATCGTTACCAGGAGAGAATTTGTGGAATTTGGAGGCCAGGACAACATCTCAAACCATTGCATAAAGAGGCCCCTGCCTTCAGGGAATAAGGGGTGCACTCCGTCAATGTTTAGGTAGGTGGACATAGTCCCGAGTGCCGTCTGGCCAGGTCAGGCGAACCCCTGCCAAGGTCCGAGACAGACTGGTGCTTGTTGTCGTTTTAGGGATTCATGCTTCTTAAACAATCGATAGTGGTTTAAATCTGTATTTTTGTTTTTTGTTGTTGTGCACATCGTGTCAGTTTGGCCTGTGCCGAGAAGTGCGGTGAGATGTTTTTGACTGTTTCAGGTCACCAGTTTGGTGCCTGGAGAGAGAAAAAAAAAACAAACAAGAGACAAGAACAAGGAAAGAATATTTAAACCTGACGGAAAGAGGCGACGCTGATAAATAACACTAGGTACCACACACATACAGGTCTTACTATCTTAGTGGGGACAATGATTACTGTCGCCAAGTAAAGCTACGCCTACGCCTACGTCCACATCTACGCCCAAGCTCAACGTCGGTAACGTAAAGCAAAACGTTTGGCTCTTTTTTGTTTTTGAAAAGTGAAAGAAAACTGCCAGCACAATGTAAAAAAGGGAAATCTTTCTTTCTTTGTGGGCATTCAGTCCCCACAGTGTAATATAAACATCACACACACACACGCACACAGAAAGCAAGCTGAGATGAGGGGATCGGTTTTATCAGTCGTTTGTTTTATTTCATTGTATTTTTTCCGTACAATGACACCCATGTGACCTAGTTTTCCTTTTTCGCTCACTATTTTAGGAGATGCGTAAACTGTAAACAGTGAAAATGATAAAATACATTTCGTAAAACTCACACCCACCCCCTCACCCTCCCCCAACAAGCAGTGCCCCGACCCGGGTGGTTCTCTCACCCAGGGTCGCACCCCGATCCGATAACGTTACACGTCGCTTATAGTTTCTCGGTATTTACAGAGATTTACACCCGGGCTCGTTCCTTTTTACGAAACCTTGCATTTTTCATGGTTTTATTCTTTTCTTAAGAACAATATGTACACCCAGAAATCCCCGGCTGCCTGCTGCCAGGGAAAACAAAAGTCAATAACTCGCTTACAGGTCACTAATGTCGGAGCTCGCGGCCCCGTCTGATATCGGACGGCCTGGAAAAAAAACGTATTGCACTTAACACGGGGACAGCGTGGGATCATGGGTGCTTTTAGCTGAGTGCAATGAACCGAACGGCATTTCTGGCCAGGATCTAAAATAAATACGCAAACGTCTGTACAGGTAAAACATATTCTTATTAACAACTATGCAAACAAAAACGAACAAACGAGGAACTCCCTCCAGTTCCTCCCTCTTATCTACAGAGTGCACAAGCTAACAGAGCAGAAGCCGGACGAGCCTGAAAAGCTTCGGAGTCGCTCGAGTGCCTTTGCAGTCCTGAGGATCTTCTTGCCCCCCGGCCCCTCCCTCTAAACCCCCTCCCCGTCCCCTCCCCCCCTCCCGGGTCCATGTAGGGCATCAGTGGGTCGCTGTGGAGAAGAATCAAGCTTCTATAAACGGACGGATTGTTCAGGAATTACGAGCGTGTGAAAAGTGTCCGGGTTCGGCCCGGGCCTTTTGGAGAAAAGGAAGTGCACGAGCTTCATAAATCCGGCCGAACTGGTTCATCCGGGAACCCGCCAAGAAAGTCGTACCAGCAAGGGGGGGGGGGAACAGCGACAAAGGAGCGATAAAAGAGTACCCGACTGTCTCCGCGTCCAATCCGATAGACCGTCTGGAAGAATAAATTAAAAAAATGACAGAAATGAAGAGCGCTTCTAACGAAAGCCTCGCTCGCACATCAGGCCGTTCTGCTCTCCGTCCTCGGTCGCACCGATGCCGTCTCCGTCTCGCCCCTGCTGGCCCCACCCCAGCAGTGGCTCATCATAGTACAGGATGGCGGATGAGAACAAAACTCTAAGTGAAAAGTCTCCCCGTCCCGTTATCTACGACGAGGACGCCGTGGAGGAGGCGCTCGCCTTCTTTTGGTTCACCAAGTCCAGGTAGAGTTCCGAGCGCAGAAACCGTGGGTACGAGTCCTTCTCCATCAGGCCGTATATCCGCCGCTGGGCCAGGTCGAAGCACGAGCGCGTGGCGTTTTGCAGGTTCTCCTTGGTGTGCTCTCGTGTGTACGAGTCCAGGTTCACCTGAGGACCGGAGAACATTCAGTCAGCGTCACCCTGCGTTATCTTAAACTCAACATTTCGGGTCGGCTGGCACTGTTCTCAGGCCTTGTTTATACCCATTCTCGTGATGGACTGGTGTTCCACTCTGCCCGCCTGTGCCCTCTGACACCCCCGCATGCCCCTATTTCTTAAAATACACTTCGGTCCGATAAATGCTTGTTGGCACTCAGGTTAGAGGTCTGACAGTGCCTTCTGGTCCGACTGGCACGATCGTGATGGCTTGCTTATAGGGGAAGAGAGGCCGGGCACTACAACAGCGACCCTTACCCAGCCTGATGTTTCATTGCTGTGCCCTCTGAAGCATGATTGCATTCTCATGCATCCTGGCAGTGCCCTCTGGGACGTCAGGCCTTGTTTTAGGGAGGAAAGGCCGGCCACTGGAACAGTACCCAACCTCATCACCGACTGGCGTTTCATTCTACCCATCGGTGCCCTCTCATATGCCCCCTATATGACCCTAATTCTTTCCTAACTCAACACAGTTCAGTTGGTAAAATTGTGGCAGGCCCACGACCGCCGTCACTTGGGTTAGAGGCCTGGCAAACAATCGCCACGCCTTGTTTTAGGTTAGAGAGGTCAGGCACTGCAACAGCGACCCGTACCCAGCTTTGCGATGAACTGGTGTTTCGTTTTGCCAGTCTCTCTCTCTCTCTCTCTCTCTTGGTTCGTTCTGGGCAGATGTTCTAAATCCCGAGCTCTGCAGCTGGCAGGGGGGTTTCATGAGAGTCGAATTTCCACCCCGTGTGCCAGAGCCTGGAGTGAAAACATGCGAGCGCGAAAGAGGGGAAAAAAAACGACTGATCCAAACGCATTACTCAGTAGGTATGAGCTCACATCCTGCTGGAGGCTCAGTGTGGGAACGGCACACACAGACGCTTCATTCACACAGCAGCGGGGGGGGGATGCCCCTCTGTGTGCGTGTGTGTGTGTGTGTGTGTGTGTGTTTGTGTTTACGGGACGTCAAACTGTCCGACACGGGCGACGCGTTTTGTCTTTAATCAGAACTGTGAACGATTCCTTTTCTCAGACACTGGCGACTGTGCCTGGTGGGTTAGCCCACCCTTAAGATGTGCCCAGTCCGCCTGTTCAGGTTCCACATGTCCTCATGCCAACCCCATACATCCCCCAAAAACGTACTACAACTCAAACTAGCTTTTTCTCGGTACTAAGCTGGCGTTTTTGCCCGCTGTGCCACCTGAGTGGTCTTTTTGTACCAGTCATGGCAGCTGGTTCTAATGGATCAGTAATTAAACACAAAGCTCTCAGCTTTTTGGGGGTTTTTGTGCTCACCTCTTTACAGGACTGAATGGCGATGTATTCTGCGAATATCTTCTTGGCTTTGGACGCCATCTTCGACTGCGACTTGATCTTCTTGTAATCCTCGCACGCCAGCCAGAATTCCAGATTCTCCTCGCTGAACTCGGTGCGCAGGAACGCCCGGAACGCCGCTAGCCCATCTGCAAAGGGACTAGGGAGGGAGGTAGGGACGGACGACAGACGTCTTAATTGGATTGCGAGAACCACGGAAAGGCAAACGTCCCCATCACACCCCCCTCCTGACCCGGCGCTTTCGCCAAAATTCTCAGTTTGTCATTACGGAATTTATGTTGTCACCGCCTTATCTGGACTGCAAGGAAAAACCGAGTTGGACTACAAAAACGCGGCCTCGTTTCCTCCACAGATAGGCATCTTTAATCCTACGTTTTTTTTATCCGCTTCCCCTCAAGGCAAGGTCAGGACGAACGGAAGGAAGCAAGGAGCGACCCGCGGATGCTCGCCAGGCACATGTACGCATGCCGCAAAAATGTTTTTAAAAAACCCCCGGGGAGGAAACGGGTCATGCAGATAACAATGTGCCATCTCTATACTCCCCTGTGCCAGGGATGCCACGTCGGCTGCAACGTATGCATGTAAGCATGAACAGTTCCAGGACTAATAAAGGGGGCACAAACACCTGTGCATTTGATGCATTTTTATATTGCCGATCATTTGTAGCCCCGTGCTGAAACTGTACCCGCACAGGTGCATATAACGATCCTGCTTTTAATTTTCCTCTAAAACTTGGTTCTTTGGGCAAACGTGCCAGTCCACATCAGGCATAAAAAACATACAGGTAGGTGGACCATCAGCACGAGCAAAAACAGAGCGAGCGTCGACGATAAACGCATTAAACTGGGCCGTGTGAAATGCCCACAATGACAAAAAAAAAACGTGTTCACAGCGAACCTAAACAGAGGTTCCTTATTTGCAAGCCAGAATCCCCGGAGAGTTTACAACCTCTGTAAGCAAGACCTTTAATAACTAAAGCAAGCCGAGCTCGTCTAAACCCACTCGTGCCAGGCTAGGCTGTGGGCGAACATGAGGCATCAGTCACAGTTTCGTTCCTGCTCTGCATTCGTGCCCACGCGGGGGCTTTGGCTCACGCAGAGGAAATCGCGTCTCGCGCAAACGCGACTCGAACGAGGCGGTTTCACGGGAAAACTGTTGCAGAACGATTCCCTGATTGGCGGCACGTGCCAAGCTGCGGGCACAAACGATTCTGCAGATACAGGACTCGCCATACACAGACAAGATTGAATCTTATTTAATGGTTAAACGACTGGGACTTACATTTATGGACGAGCAGCTTGTCCAGGGACTCTCCCCACTTGGTGGCCTCCTCCGGCGTGGGCCTTCAGATGAAAGCAGATCGGTTCTTGAGCAAGCCCATTTCTGCCAGGTTTCTCATTGTGTGACCCATCCGAAGATCTAGTGCTGCTTCTGACTACCCTAACACACACACCGTCTCTGTACACACACACCCGTCTCTCTGACGGTCCCTGCTGGCGAGCTCCTTTTATGAATATCCCCAAGCCAGGGGGTGGAGCAAGCCTTACGGGCAGCCAATAGGATCAGATCTGGTCCTGCAGCTCCACCTCCGACTCCACCTCCTCCCCCCCCACACACACTCTCTCTCTCTCTTCATTGTGCCAGCGCACCACTTAACAGCAGTCAGCATCTGCTGCCGTATTGACTTTAGCAGTCTCTGGGGCTGCAAGGGTGGCATTAAACCCGATTCACGGCCAATTAGGCAGCGTTAGTCACGCCGAGGACGTTACACCCCCGCGTATGTTTGGCCAGCTGTGGAACGGAGAAGTGGATCCATGATTTCTAGACGCCTTTTCCAACACAAAAGATGTTCTTCCCACACACTGTTTACCCTTCCTGATCAATGTGGCATGGTTCACCTTTCATGTTTCAGTCATTTGCTGACTCCTAAGCAAGCACAAGCTCGCCCTGATATTCTGTGGCAGCGTGCCACGACCGGTACGGTTTGAGCGCTAGGGGTGCCACGCTATGCCTGGCGGCTTCATTTTAGCACCAACTGTTATGCCAGCTGACCTGATGCATGTCTTTGGTCCGTGGAGCTGTAAGGTGATGGCGTTAACCACCACGCCAACGTTCTGCCCATTTATTCTGTCCCCAGTGCCAGCACGGCACGTGTTGCAGGGCATTAACATTTCAGAAATACCCTTATCCAAGACCAGGGTCTACTGGGGAGACTTGGGTAACATGGGGTAAGGATTTGGTCGAATAACGTTGATAAAAGACTCGACTTAAATATTGGGATTTTCTTTGTTGTTGGAACGCGACCGGGTGATTTATGATTCAATACGGGCAAACCTGGCAACCAGCAGAGACCAACTCATAACAGGGAAGCGGTTGTTCCGGAAAATAGAGACGTTTGGATTCAGGGGCGTCGAATAAATGATTAAAAAGCAAAAAACGACAGGCAAATCAGCGACACGGCTTAACTAAAGTACAAACCATAAGTATAAAACCTACAAAGAAAGGGACTGTTTTTTTTAATGGTACAATTTAGGAAATTTAAGGGACTGCAATAGCCTAGGGCTTAAACTAATGGACTCTGAGCAAAAGGTCCACAAAAAAAAAAAAACCAAAAAAAAAGAAATTGCAGGGTAATAAATGTTGTTTTTCAATAAAAGAAAACATTTTCCATTATTTATCACTAGATCAATTACTAGTTTTATCAGTCGCCAAAAAAAACTCCCTAAATATCAGCAATGGCATTGAATATTAAAACAACAAAACATACCGGTCGTCCACTGGTCGTTTACCAGGATATCTTAATCGTTGGTACTCTTTGGTACTCTTTGGTACTCTAACACCCTTAAAAGCTCTAGTTTTTGCAGCCACACATCATCTCTCTTTCCTAAACAGAACGTTTCAGACGTTTCTCACGTCCAGCGGCATCCCGCCATCACCTCGACCCCGTCCCGCACCGGTTTGACATGTTTACGTAAACAGTTACCGTGGTTCCTGTAAGTCTGCCGTTTGGAGCGTGTTGTTTGGCGTATAAACGGAGTAAATGACAGCGCTGTCGGTGATGCTCATGGAAAAACACACACTTGATGACACAACAGAGCACTTCCTTTTGTTACCTCTCACCTCATTCATACACACAGTCGAATAATTCCAGCCTGAAAGAAGTCACACACACACACACACACACACACACACACAGCAAGTATGCCCAAACCGAATTACGACTTATTTACCGGAGAGACTTCATGGTTTTGTCCAGCTTGCTGGCCGGAGTGCTTCCAGGAGACTCGCTCCTTCTCCTCAGGAACGCCAGTCGGTTCTTCATATCTTTGGCCCTGCACAAACACACACAGGTAAAGAGGTTTCAGTCTCGGGTCCGGACGAGCCAAAACCGCGGGAAGGCATGGTCACAGGTTCCGAACTCAACATAAGGCGGGAAGAAAGTAAGAGAAATAATCCACGGTCCGTACATTGTCTCCTTAATCGATGCACAGTGGCATTAAAAGACTCCCGAAAACGTCTCTGTCGCTCGTCCTGTCCCTCCTCGTCTCCCTTCCTCTCTCTTCCACTACCGACTGACTGAGTGACGTGCCGACCGAGCCTGACTGCGTTCTCTACCTCCACACCTCCGCTACGCCGCTCTCCGTAAGGGCCCCCAGGGTCTGGACCTTAGGGTCAAGCCCCCGAGGGTGAGAACAGCCCACAGCTGCAACCCTCTCTGTCCTGCCAACCTTTCCTCGCTCATACTCTTCTGCCGACTCGCCCGGAATCGTGACAGGATCGGTCCATCCCCAGGCGCCCGTCCTCACCCGAACAACTATTTCCTGCAGTTTGATTTCCACCGTGGATTCCCGAGGCCTCCGCGCTCATCAGCGCACCGAAAACGGTCACGGGATCTGTTTATAGACCTCCCAAGCCATTGTTCCTAAATCTGGCCATCTGTCCTGCCCTTTCTGTGCCCCTTTCCTATAATAAGAGGCGTCACTGGAGAAGGTTGGTGCTTCCAGGATCTATCCAAGTCAACAGTCAAGCCTCTAGAGTAAGTCTGAGTTGAGTCTCTAGCAGTCCAGTCCAAGCCCAAGTCCAAGTCCAGTCTCTGCAGTGCGTGTCCAATTCAACTTAAGAGTTGAGTCTCGCCTGAAAATCCAAGTCAGATCTCTAGCTTTGTTCGGGTCCAAGTTAAGTTTGATTCTCATTAATTAGTGAGAGTGCGGGTCCGAGTCTCAAGAGTGCCAGTCCAATACGAGAGCTTGTAATCAATAACTAACGACATTTTCTCTTTTCTCTCAGAGCTTATGTTCAGTTCCAGTTACCAGTTCCAGCCCCGCACATTAAGATGCTCCTCCACTTCAGCTTCACTATACCAGGCCCCACCAGAGACCAGGGGGGAATTAACTTTTTCCCTCCATCGGTTGGCAGGGGACAACGTGCCTCCACTGAGGACTTTAGGAATCCTAAATTTACAACTAACAGCTAAGCCACCCAAGCAGGTCGAGTCTTGGACCCCCTAAGGCATCTCCCTTATAACATCTAGGGATTTTCCTTGCCACTGTTACCCTGGGCTTACTCAATTTGGGATTGGCCTTAGAAGAAAATATAATATTGTACAGTTGCTTTTAGAGCTAGAGAAATCAATCAGACTCGAACTGACCTGACTTTGAGTCTCTAGTAAATGAGTCTGGGTCAAGGCTGTAGGGTGTGGGTCCGAGTCGAGTCCGAGACGGATTTTTATTATCCCAAAAACATGCGAGTGTGTTGACAGGACCCGAACGGTTCTGATTTATTATATATTTATTTATATATTTATTCATAATATTGTATATATTATATATTTGTTACTTAAGAAGCAAAAAAGGGGAAAAATAAGATAAAGAACCCTAAAAAGAAGGACCCGTAAAACCTAAATCTACGTTTTAACTCTCACTTTAGCTCTCGCCTCGAGTTTCAGTTTTACCACTCGTAATTTCCATGCAGCATCGCCGCAAAACCGCCGTTCTTTTCCCCCGACTGACTCGTCACGCTGCAAAGACATCAAACCTGACACCTCTGCCCACTGCTGGTTAACCATTTCTGGCTCGGCCTACGGATGAGAACAGAGCAGAACGCAAACGCTTCCAACTCAACAGGAAGCCTGTAACTACTTGTGACATCATACAGTCCTTCTCGCCCGCCCCCGCCCCCCCTACCAACCAATGCTGGCCTGCACCCAAAAAATGAGCAATCGCCCAAAAGAAGGGCAGGCAATTCGGCAACTAGGTGAGTAACGGCCCACTTCCGAAAGACGCGGATTCTCAGACTTCCCCTTTAACCCCGGCCTCGGGGTTACTCTGGGTCAGTCCATATTTAAACCTCCCAGTAGCACATGCAGACGAGCGAACGCTAATCGGTCACGGTACGACTGCGCCGTGGGCTGCTGTACCAAGCCAGAACCAAGCGCCGGGGCTGGCCCGCTATTAGGGTTCTTAATTCTGCCTCGGAAATAACAAGCATCCAAAAAAGTGTTTATTCTATTAAAGCTCTCTATGACTAACAGGATGGCACCAATGCCTGGTCAGTACGGAGGTGGGCAATCATGCCACCCCCCATCCTGGTGCCGCCCAAGCATCCTAGTTCCCCTGGTCGGGATTCCATGCATGCATGTGCCAACCGTTGCATCACTGTACAATTCACAACTGCCAGCAGGTGGCAAAACTAGAAGGAGAAGGACCCAGAGCACCACGCCCTCCTGTGCCAGCGGGAGATACCCTCAGCTGACCTTACCTTCTTCACACATGGCCAGTGGTGTCTGCTGCATCCAGATCAAAAAGCAGAGTGTTCGAGGAGTAAAGATGATCAGAGGAACTCCCTCCAGATTATCGCCAAATATTTATAAACGGTGTTCCTCTAATAAAGATGGGAAGGGATTTCCTGTAGATATTCCACAATATCATGAAACGATTCCAAATCCGGAGGAATGTCAGTCCTAAAAAACCGCAACCGAAGAGGGGTGATCTCTCTCCCCTCCCTCAGAACCATCATTCATCAATATCTGATAGGAGCACATGGGTAAGGGATTTTTATCCAACCTTTATCAAGCTCTACAATACAGAGTTACGTTCACACATACCACTTAAAACTTTACTGTACGAAAAACTTTACTCATGTTAACCAGCCCCAGAAGCCCCGCCCACTTCCCTGGGCTCGGATCAGGATCCAGGATCACATAAATGTGCTAAATAGCCGTTAATACAAACCACGGATGTGAAAAAACCAGCAGCAGAGCGGGGTTTTTTTTTCCCACCGTTTACTGTTCTTTACGACTTTGGAATGCTCTGGTTTTTGCCTTTTCACATACGCGATCCAGACGAGCAGCACAGATGTTCTGGACGGGGCTCAGGACAAATAAATATCGTTAATATCGCCGCTTTACGCCCGTCCCATTTGTCGCTTCGAATCGAAGAGGCTGCCAGAAAAGTAACCTAAACAACCGAGCGATTCGAAACCCGAAACGAAAACATGAGCTCATTCCTCCGTCTTGGCCTCTTCGAAGGAAATATGTCAAGCAAAAATGGAAACCAGACGATCCCTGAGGGGACGGTTCCAAATAATCAGCGTACGGTAACCTATTACCGCGTGACGTTAAACAGAACCAGGTCCGTACGAGAAACTGGATCCGGGTTCGTTGTTTACACATGTGCACATGCTGACATTTATACACAAACAGGATTTATTTAAGCGGCTCACGGGCCGGGTTTATGTGGACCCGTGACGCACCCCGTCCCTTCTGCCCTGTCAGAGCTGCTCAGGCTGCTGAAACGGGCCAGGGATTCGGGATCTGTACCGAGTGCACCCCATTCCTCTAGCTCAAGCTGCTTCTGAATGTTAATATAAAAGTCCCTGTTTCTTCCAGAAGCTGTGTTTGTAGGGTTCAATAAAAGCCTGCAGTTGGAAACCCGAGGGAATAAAATCTTTATTTAGACCTCCTAAAGCAAAAGCAGATGATCACCATGTTTGATCTCCTGAGTTTTTCACTTCTACAGGGAAATCCGGAGCCTTCGCCAGCGCCCGGGTCCTGGAAAACGATCTGCGACTTCAATTAACCCATTTATGAGCCGGATCTGGTTTCGACGCAGCGGCTCAGGATTAACAAACGACGCAGCCGTGACGTCTGAGAACCCAGAGGCTCTGCTGATCACAGCCCTGGTCTGAACCAGTCATAAAACACATGGCCCATCACGTTAAACCCAATGCTGCCACCTTGTGTTCGGTACGGCACCATACGCCTGAGCCACACTGCATGATCCCTAAAACTTGAGGAACCTTTGGGAACGACCACCGGACCGGCGGTTAAGGATAAGGACCTTGAAGCAGAAGGTTCTACGGCTGGGCTCTTGAGCAAGGTCCTGAACCCTTAGTTCTTCAGACTGTACCTTGTATAGAAGGTACAGTGGTATGGTTGCCGTGCCAAGATCACATTTCTGCCATTCAAAACGATTTTAAAAGCAAAATCAAAGCAAACGATGGATGGACGTACCCAGGGAGTGTGTGCGCAGGTTCAGCATAGCCCCTCAGATGAGCTACATTCCACACCGGTGCGTGAATCCGTACCACCATGAGGCGTCCAGGAGCTGTTTGAGATCCAGCCTAGGCGAGGCGAGGCAAGCTGAAAACTTCCCAACCTGCCCTAAACCACCTCAGTCATGGGCATCATGGTTAAAACCCAGAAGCTTAGCAGGGATTCAGTGGAGCTCGGGTGGCACAGTGGTTGGCGCTGTCGCCTCACAGCTCCAGAGATGGTCCTCACCCAGTGCCTTGTGTGGAGTGACGGAACCTTTTGTGTTTACAAAATAATGTAAGCGCTGTGACCTATAAAGGCACTGGCTTTAAAAATCTTCAGGACTGCAAAAATTCTCAATAATGACTTCAAACCAAGCCGAGCTGCAAAGAAGGTGCTGGATGGCACAAGGAAGCTTCAAAAGGTGCTCAGATACCACCACCATACCACCAGGAGAGGACATTTCATTACTAATTTTTGTGAGTGGTGCATTTGGAAGGTGTGAACAAGTATTCTTTTCTCTAACCACAAATAAAGCCACGGTGGCTTCATGGTCTCGGACCATAAACCAAAAGTTTGAGAGTACGAGTTAGACCAGAAGGGTCTTGGGGACCATTTATCCTGAGATACGAGGAATGTGGATGCCAGGACAACAGCTTGAGGACCTTGGGTTTAATATCCATTATTAATCTTTTTCTTTGACATTTTTGCAGTTTGGAGGGGAGCATTAACCTGCTAAAAGAGTCCAGCGCCATTACCATTAAGGGGCACACGTGGTCTGCACTTCATATTCCGATCTAATAATCCAATCCAGTGCAGTGGAGTTATTAGACAGTGGAAAAGCTCTGAAGCTCTGGGCTAAAAAGCCTCGGATGATAATCGTATTTCCACTTTGCAACAACGAATTCTTCATTTTTTCGAGTCAATACTGCATTTCACAGCCATTCTGGGGTTGCCAGATCAAAAAAAAAAGAAAGAAACCCTACAGGTCGATGGAAAAAGTCTTTGGAATAAGCAGAAATGGCAACCGTGCTGCAAACTGAGAATCGGGAAACTGGTGTACATGCTCAGAGAAATCCAATTACTGGGTTAAAATCCAGCTGATTTGTTAATCTGACTTCTAAATTGGAGTGTGCTGTTTACATGGCCAGTTAAATCAGACTATGATCAGATAATTTAGTGCATTTTTTGCACCTGTAACATGCACCAAACCTATGATAGGCTGTATAGCCAGAAGTTTGTGGACACCCCTTCGAACGATTGAACTTTCCTATATCAGCAACCTCAGTTTTGTCCCATTCTTTCAAGTCAAGAACCTTGGACCTCAAACCCATCAGACATCCAGAGAATGTGCCAGAATTCCAAACGTGACATGAACATCAGAATCCAAACTCTAGTTCTAAAAGAAATCCCTTTAAAAAAAAAAAAAAAAAAGCTGATTTTTATACGGATTTGTGTATGTTTGAGACGCCAGACTGTACGATCCTCATCCTGTTTGGGCGTCACAGCTGATCTGCAGGCTCTCCCCAAAACACTCTCGCCTCCTCTACGCCTAAGCGCGAGAGGAGCACGGACATATTTTGGGGAGACAAACTCATTCGAGCTCTATCTAAGAACAACCATCTGCTAAGCGAGCAGAAATGATGCAGCAGTGCCAGTCATGCCTTCAACTCACTATCACCTCCAAACACCCGCTTCATTCCACCCACTCTGGGAGAGAAAAAAACCCAAAAAAGCCCTCTGATCCTGTCACCCACATCCGACAAGTCGCTCGATTACAAATCCCAATCGTCTCCGGGCTCCATTTCCCTCTCCGACAGGCCCTTATTATCTCTCAGCGCCGCTCGGAGCTATTCTGGTGCACCAAAAAACCGGGACGCTTGCAGTGGGAAAGACATTTAAAACGTGATGAAGTCCAGAGAGGCTCTGAGGAATGGAGCGAGCTAAAAAAACACGGCTCGGGCCCTGAAGCCGATCCAGGAGCACACGCGAAGCTGTGAGGAGGAGCCCGATTAAAGACGTTAACGAAATATTTCTGCGTTTTTAACTCCAACTGAAAGGCTGCTCTCGTTTGGGTTTAATTTCCATCAGTAATTAAACACGACGATTTGCGAACGCAGTGCAGAGCATTACAGAGACGCAAAGCACTCTCAGATCGTCCTGAAGATCTGGACCAAGTTCTGAGGATCTGAGAGCTCGAA
Organism: Parotocinclus cesarpintoi; assembly: GCA_034780495.1. Taxonomy (NCBI): domain Eukaryota; kingdom Metazoa; phylum Chordata; class Actinopteri; order Siluriformes; family Loricariidae; genus Parotocinclus; species Parotocinclus cesarpintoi. The sequence continues at coordinate 2,401 of JAUZSV010444539.1, read as the reverse complement.
CAAACAGCACGGGATCTTCTGCAGTTCTGCCCAAGCTTTCGTAAATTCCTAAAAAGTCTTATTTATTCCAATATAGAGCGGCGTTATTTTAGAAGTCGTAGCAGGTAAAGAGGACAACAACGTACTAAATGAACCTGCCATGGTCACATGACCTACAGCCTGCCATGCATTTACGGGGGCACTTGAAGACAGATAAAGCCGAACGACCGGGAAAAAAAATGATACCATATTAATATCAGGCTGGATTACACATAAAAAGGGGGAACATACCAAATAATAGCCCATTTCGCCCATTCAAATTTTCAAATCACGCTGATTCCAGATTAAGATTTTTATAGAAGATCGTACAACAATAAACTGGAAAAAGGGAAAATGTAATGAGTTACAAAATTCATTTCAGTTTTCATTCATCATCAGTCATTGCGCATGATATTTTATTAATATGTTGTCACGTTTTGTTAAATATAACCTTAAATAATACATTGTATAGCCTAAAATTATGATTATGATCTTTATATTCTATATTCTATCTTTAGTCAGGAGATAATAATAAATAAATGCTGATGTTTCTGCTTCTCTTTTTCTCTCAAACTGAATCCGATTTAAAACATAAATAATAATAATACTAACAACAACATTTCGATCTGCCCTCAAACGATCCTAAACTAAACGAACTAAATAAAGCAAGCAGGTAAAAATTCAGACGTACAATCTTAACGTCAGATTATTTCTAATAAACCGCGTTTATTGATCGGATCCTGAACGAGAAGAGCAGGAACTGGTTTTCCCGTCGACCAATCAGAGAGCAGATTATATTTCAGCACGTACAGACACGGCAGATTTATTCTGTTTGAATGAATCCTTAAAAATAACGACAGTAAAAGTTCCGTTTATATATTTATTAACGTTACCTCAGACTGGGGTCAACAACAGATTGAGTCCACCAGACCCCAAGACCGGGTCGAAATAAGGTCGAGACGGAGACTTGTTTATGGTCTAGGGTTCCCAAAATTAAGCAGCAACACAAAGCAGCATGAGAAGGAACTGGAACCTGAACCATCAGCACCAGTTCTGGTACCACATCTGATACCAGGCCCGGTGTGACGTGCGTCTCTGAAACAACGCAACATGGCAACCCAAATATTCTCAGTAATGAATCAAAGTCTGTTTGAGCCCATTGCTATTCATAGCACGGCGGGAATGTTTGCGTGTCTGCTCGAACCCCAGAATGTCACTCTCTCGTGTCAATAACGGTGGAACTCGAACCCTGTGCCCGTACCACCCCGGGCTGACTTTGGGAGGAACCCAAAACCAAAACAAAACATTCAGGAAGCCTGAGCTACGGCAAGATCCGAACAAGAACGCGGCCCACGTGAGAGGTGAACCTCGTCCTCCCTCCTGTCTGATCTCATCTGATCTCATCGAATCTGAGATCATCCCTCCCTCCCTCACTCCCTCAATCCCTTCCTCCCATCCTTAATCTGTCCTTCACCGCACCCAGAACAGCAGCAGGACCGCAGAACCAACGCCTACCTTTCCAAGTACCTCTCGGAGAAGTCCACCATGGCGTGCAACATCTGGGTATGGGTGTATTTGGGACGGCGTGGATACATTCGTCTAGCCCCGCTCCGCTCCTCTGAGCCTTTTTAAAGCGTAGGGAGGGGGCATGGAGGCAGGATCAGTGCTCAGCCAATGGCAGGCCGGAGTTCTGGGAGCAGACGAGTCCGTGTTGTGTATGGGAATGTTTACAGGTTCAGGAACAGGGCTCTGCGCCTCTGCAGCTTTACCAAATGCAGAAATAAAAGGAAGAACGCTTAAACCTCGATGCTCTGCTTCTGCTCTGGCCACGGGGCTTGGGCGAGAGGTGGAGAAGGTCCGTAACAGAACCCAAGCTGAGACCCACCAGTGGATCGTGGCTCTGTACCAGTTATAGTACAATATATATATATATATATATATATAATGTCCATGTTAATTAGCTCCATATTACTAATTACAAAAATGATATAATATTTTAATAAAGTTATTTTAACATCCAATCAACTAAAATCAAATTTTACTGATTACTGGAGTTACAGTCTTAAGCGATAAATAAATAAATAATGTTCAATTAACTAAATATTGATGATTATTGGAGTATAATGTAGTGTAAAATGTATAGGAATATACATATAAACGTATATTTGTTTAACTAGTAATATATTAAATAATAATAATAATATATTATAATATAATATCACTGCTGTTGGACAGGGTAACATAAATAAGTAAATAAATGAAAATGTAAAAACATCAATCCAGTATTAGCAAATGAGATTTAAAAAAAAAGAAATCATTTTTCATTTATCATTTTAAAAGTTAAATAAGCTCTTATTAATTACTGGATTTGGACACACCTGCA